>CAJHUC010000761.1:0-11851 GCA_905146915.1 Ostreobium quekettii | reverse complement strand
GCTCCACTCCATCGCCTGGGCTTGGGTCCCCATTCCTCGGGGCCCCTCGACCTTCCTCTCCGGACGCTCAGGGCACCTGCCTCAGGGCCTCCCGAGGTGGCGCATTGTGGCGCTCCGCGTGGACCGCCCCGCCCCGCCACCTCCTATGGTGGCTGCTTTGCGGTCCCGCCAGTGGCAGCGCCTCGCGCGCTCAGCCCAGCTCGACCATCTGGAGCCGCTCCCCTGAGCCCCACTGCGACCCCTCAAGACCCGCCCCCCTCCGGTGGATTCAAGCGCCCTCGCCTCCAGCGACCCGCGCCCACTCTACCCTTGGCGGGCTCAGAGCGTCCTACAGCGGATTTCACATTTCGGCAGGACACCACTGTTCAAGCCCCCCCTTCCTTCCAGGATTCACTCTCCACACTCTTCCGTCCACCTACCTCGTGGCCGCCCCTCGTGGACCCCTCCTTCTCGCCTCCGGTCGTCGCTGGCCTCTCCGCTGTCGAGGCCGCCTCCATCCTCCGGGCCCTGTCCACGTCCAACGCCCCATCGGGCCGCTCCAGCATCATCTCCAAGTTCAAGCGGTGGTGGCGGTATTGCCGCTCGGTCCCTTGCTCGCCGGTCCCGGCCCATCGTGGCCGCATCCTGCTCTACATCGACACACTGCGTCAGTCGGGGATCAACGTCCGCTCGGCACCGCAATATCTCGCTGCCATTACCACGGTGCATCGCTGGTTCGGCGTCGACAACTGGTCTGCTTCCTCTACGGCCTCCAACGCGATTCTGGCCTCCTGGCGCCTCGAGATCGCCGACACCGAGGCCCGCGACCAGCCCACCCCCTTTCCGGCCAGCACCCTGTCTACCTTGCTGCACCGGATCACCCTCGACGCCCCCCTCCCTCAACTGCGCGCCGTCCTCCTACTGGCGCTGGACTTCGCCTTTTTCAACAGAGGGGACTCCGCCTTTCCGATCAAAGCCCACGACCTTGAGGTCGCAGCCGGCAAGATTATCTTTCGCGAGGTACGGTTCAAGCGGAAGCGCGCGGATCGTCTACAGAATCGTGTCCGCGCCTTCGACCCCTCGGGCATCCCCCGCCTCCTCCAGATCTTGGAGGCCTACCGCGCGGCCCGCTGCTCGGCCTTCGGGCCCCATCCCCCGCCCCCGGCCTTTTGGCAACTGCCGGGCGAGCCCCCTCCTCGGGCCTCCTGGGTCGCCACCATTTGCACCCAAGCCCAGGCCTGGTGGCCCGCACTCTTCGGCAGCACCATTCGCCATCACGATTTGCGGCGGGGTGGCGCCACTGCTGCGCATGCCATCGGCGTGCCCCTCGAGACCATTTGCTACTGGGGCGGCTGGAGCTTCGGCAGCGACGCGGTTTTCACCTACATCGACTTCGCGCATCCCCCTACCTCCGAGGATGCCGACTGGTTTGGGTGGATGCGCCGGGACGCGGCCTTCATCGCCGCTCAGTTCGCCAATCGGCGCTTCCCAACTCCGTGCGTTCCTCCTCTGCCTTCTTCCGAGGGGGCCACCGCCATGCTCGCCGCCTCCTCGCCGGACACTCCCATGCTGGACGCCCCGCGGCCCTCGTGACCGCGCCTCTCCCCGTCCCGCGGTCAAGCCCAACTTCCCGTCAACGCCGACCACTTCCGCGCGGTTCCGGCCGGTCATTTGACTACCGGTCAGGTCCTACCGGACTACACCGTCCTCTTTGGGGAAGACATCGCGGGTACCATGGCCAACCGGTGTGAGGACTTCCAAGGATGCCTGGAAAAGAGTGTGTCTGAGTGTTTTAGTGCTGAGACTGGACCAGCGCCCTGAGTGCGCCAAACCGTCCCGATTGTTAATCTGACATAACGAAGTATCGTTACAAACGGTTGGGCAAGGCCCCCCGAGATTTAAGCGAGATTTACGAAATGCAATGCAGTGAATAGGTTTAAATCGGGTACTGGGCCGTTGGGTGGGAACCTTTGAACGGCCAGCAAAGGTTTTAGTACTTGGCGCACTTGGAGTTAGATGGATGGCGCTGCCGGTTCTCAAGCTTGGAAAGCCAAGGCTCAGTGAGAAAGAGTTTGCCACTATTCTTAAAGTTGTGGTCAAGTTATGGGCAGCGCCTGGGCGAACCGGGCGCGGTTGGTTATGAAGCCCAGGAACCGAACTGAGCGGCTGTTTGCACCAGTGAAAAACTGGTTCACAGTGATCTGGGCAAACGGGGAACTTGGGACTTAAGGTTGGCGAAACGAGCTTGTGGCTATCTCGTTTTTCGCTCCCGCCCACCTCTACCCACGATATTTGGCTTGATTTTGTAATGTAAGGAGAGACATTTGGCAAACCGGTGTGAGGACTTCCAAGGATGCCTGGAAAAGAGTGTGTCTGAGTGTTTTAGTGCTGAGACTGGGCCAGCGCCCTGAGTGCGCCAAACCGTCCCGATTGTTAATCTGACATAACGAAGTATCGTTACAAACGGGTGGGCAAGGCCCCCCGAGATTTAATGCGTGATTCTCAGAGTTCGCGGTCGGCATGATGAGGAATGCCGGACAGCGTTGGCATGGGCACTCGAATCGGTGTGCTTCGAGGTTCATGGCGGGCGCCACTCATGATGGGGCGCCGGGGGCGTTGAAGGCGGAGGGGCAACGCGCATTACGTGGTGATCGCGGGTTTGGGACAGTAGCGAGCCCCGGTCGCTCTGCCGTGATGGGCGTGGCGCCATCGGCGCTTTAGTGTGGGGATTTGCCACTCCCGGTCGCGAATTGGAGGGGTGGCAGGGCTGGCGAGAGTGGTCCCAGTCGATGCCTTTACTAAGGCGCGGCGTGGAACACCGGTTGGGTGACACGGGCGTTGCCCGGATGTGTTTGACATGTTGTGGTTGGGCGCGTCAGCTCGCCTTCTGTCATGAACCGGGGGCGGCGGTTGGTCGGCCGGTAGCCTTTCGTGAAGTGGGCATGGCAGCCGCTAGACCTGATCAAGCTTCGTTGGCGCATGCGCTGCCTTGCATGAAAGCGGTTGGACGCCGGTACCTTGGCAGTGGGTGGGCGGCTGTGAGGGTGGGAGGCGAGAGCGCGTACCGAGGGGGGTTTTCAAGGCTTGAGCCCCACAAAACACTGCTGCGTGTACGATAAGGTATTTGCCACCCTCATCCTGGAACGCGGTGTGGTCATCAACGTCCGAGCCCATTTCTGATTTCCATTTGCGTTAACTCTGATCAAACTGCCGCCATTTGTGATTAATGCTGGGCGAGTCGTAACAGTAGCCGTTCACAATGGCCGGGTAAGTTCAAAACACAAGACAATCCCCAGTAGCCACAGCTGAAGGAACAAAGTCTGCTGCCGCAAAACGTTTTATTCCACGCCTGCAGGCAGTCTCTTGGCACTCAACAAGGGGAACTTCTCCCACCTGACACAAACTTGTGCCACATGCAGGCCCGACGAGTCGTCTTGTTGTTCTTTGGTGCTGCTGCCACACTCTGTGGCAGTGATTGGTCAGCTAGCGACCTAGAATTGGAAGCTACTTGCGCACTCTTCGTCGTTGTCTTGCTGGACCTCAACAAACCAATTGCAATGTTCACAAATTTCACTACTGGCGCGTGGGAAGCGCGACTCACGACGATGGCGAGGACACCCTTGGATGATTGAGAGCAGTCTGCAGTGCAATCACTCGTGCACACTCGCACCATGGACACACGACATCGCATTCCAATGTTGGTATTTCAATCTGGGCAAGGTGTGTTTGTTCCTTGGGGCCACATCGGCACTTCCAGTGAGCGGTCATCGGAGACCAAACTGCAGGTTGCTGCAAGAAGAACATGTTCCATTGTTTACAATAAATTTGTGTTCGCTGTCCCTTCCCCAACCCTTCGCAATCGCCATTGCAACTCCCCACAGCGAACCAGGCATGATGCATACCTGCCCAGACTCGTGCAATGGACAGAGCAACAGGCTAGCCCCCCAATAGGCACCAAGCTCCTATGGTTGTCTCTCCCTGAAGCTGCATGCTTCAGGTGCCCCGGGCACAGGGGCCGCGTTCAGGTGCCATGGCTGGGTGCGCAGCTGTCACATGCCACCTGATGTGGGATTTGCCACTTCTCCTGAATTTCACCCGCATGCACACTGCCGGCATTGACATTGCAGGCTGGTGGTGCATGGGCCACAGCAACAGCAAAGCCAGAGTTCAACCATGTTCAAGAGAGGGCCACGGGTGCAACAGACGCCAATTGCCATTCCCAGTGCCCTGCACATGTGTTGCGCGCATGTGCTGCTGCACAACCCTATCGCTACCCAAATAGCTGCTGTGCTGTGTCTGTGTCCAGTTTTGCCCCTGAGGATGGGGTTACTGATAATGGCACAGATCCTTGGCGGGTATTCAGTGGCAGCAGCTGTCCATCGCAAAGAAAATGCATGCACTGATGTCCGGTACACAAATCCCTCAATATCAGCCTAAAATGAAATGCGTGTACTGAAGTCTAGGAAATCCAACTCAAAAAAAAGACGATTCCCCCCTTCACTCCTACATGCCACTTGAGTAATAAGGCTGCGTGAGTCAGACAGGGCACTACGCTGCAGGCAACGATGCTTGCCACCATGCTTTCCCTGCAATGGGAACGGCATCTCCTCTTGTGCTGCATGGGCGAATGCAGCCCACACAGCCAGCATACCATTCAAACCATCGAGCAGACCCTCCACCAAACCACAGCCGCAGCCCTTCCTGCCTGCATGTGCCAAATGTGCTGCAGCTGTGGACCGCAGGCACAGTTGTCTCACCACAAGGCCACTCAGTCAACCACACCAAGAGCTACCATCCAGAACTCGCAAATGTGTGGCGGAACAGTGCCCGCACCAGAATGAGTACAACCAGGCCTCCCAAAAATGAACACAATTTGGCTTGCAACTGTGCAATGGCCCCTACAAGCCTGACTCTGGCCATCAAACATTAAGAATCCCGGGTCCACAGGCTTGCTGCTTGGTCCCCCCCCCTCCCTGTGCCCCTTCTCCAACCCCCAAGTTGCCATTATCACACTTGTCAGCTGTCCTCACAGGGACAACGCCTTGTGAGGTCGGCTGGCCCTGGTCCAAACCACGCCTCCCAGGCATCCTCTGCAGCATCTGCTGCATGTCGTTGGGCCCAGATTTCTGCACACCATTGGATTCCGGCGTGCGCATTTGCCGCTGTGAAATGGGGACCATTCCATGGTTTGGGAGTGCTGATGACCTTATGCCAGCATTTGGTACCAACACCCCCTGCATGTCTGTAACACACATTTGCTGCTCCATCACTGGTGGGCGTGACCGCATCTGCGCCTGCTGCAGCTGCAAACGTGGGTACTGCATTTGTGGAACCTGTCCCAGGGACCCTGACTGAGGCATCCTTAATGCTTGTGGAAAGGGAGCCTGTTTCACCCCTCTGCTGTCCATGCTCACTCCTGAGGTGCTTGTCAACAACATCTGTGGCATCTGCTGACCAAAGCGCTGCTGCGTAGCCTGCTGGCCAAGGCTCCGAGCTGTGGAGGACCCACCAGGCACTGTACTGATCCCTTGCACACCACCTGCAGTGGGCGGGTTTGCAACCCTGGGCCCCTGCTGTGCTCGCTGTGCCTGCTGCAGCTGCTGCACTCTCAGCCTGTGTCTTTGCAGCAAACTCTGCAAAACATGTGCACGCTGCTCAGGTGCCATCGATGCCAGGTGCTCCTTCTGCGCCTGGGGTAGTCGCTGATAGATTTGTGCCAGCAACTGGTGCTTTGCCTGTTGTGCTTGCTGCACTGCTGTTCCTCCAGCAGGCACATGGCCAGACAGTGGCATGGAACGCTGGATTGGCGATGTGGGGTGCTGAGCAGTCCTTGGTGAGAACATTTGCTGGGGTTGTCGATGTTGTTGCCGGAGCTGCTGTTGCTGCTGTTGCTGCTGTTGCTGCTGTTGCCGCTGTTGCTGCTGTTGCTGCTGTTGCTGCTGTTGCTGCTGTTGCCGCTGTTGAAGCATCAACAGTTGTTGGTGCCACAGGTCAGCAGGACGGGAAGAGCCAGGGATTGGTTGACTGCGATCGAAATGTGAAGCTGTTGATTGGGGCACCTGCGGCACAATGAAGCAAGACTGAGCCGCTTGCCATGCACAAGGTGCAGCTCTTCGGGTGTCAACCCTGGATGTGGACAGTTGGCAGTACGTCTGCTGGCCTTGTGCCAACCACAGAAAATGATCAACACCATTCAAAGCAGGTAAACCCCTCACGAACAGAACACAGCAAAAGATCATATGGATGCAATATGCTTGCAAACATGTTGCTCCCTCCAAGGGCAGCATCCCTTTTGGCCCAGTTTTGCCAGCTGTGGGAAAACGTTGGCTCCTTCAATAGATCTGATGTTTCCAAAAGCACAGGAGGAACAACACGGACAAGCCCTGCATTCTGGACACACTGCGCAGCTTGAATACGCACCCTTCTGGAGACGCCCAGCCCGTGCTGCATTCCCTGCCCCCTCTCGAAGGAAGGTATAAAGGGGTTCGTCTGTCGCAGAGCCCCGGGGTGTGGAAAGCGAGCATTCCATGCAGGAGCCTGGGGCAGCTGGGGAGACACAAACGGCTGGTGATGCTTCCACTGCTGGTTGATCTGCATAGGCGCACAGAACTGCTCGCGCACGACGGCCACCAGGTTAGAGACATCCCCTGCGGGCCGCGTCCTTTGCACCCTGTTCCTCTTGGGGCACCGCACCCCCACCCCCAAGGGGGTCCAGTTGCTCTTCCTCTTCCCCCCCAGCCCCTCCTCCAGCGCCATCTCCCTCCTCTGCTCCCTCAGCCGCATCCTCTCCTCCCTCGACGGCCCAGACATTATCCTGCGCCCCATCGGCGTCGAATTGTAAAAATTCTCCTCCGCCCTCTCCCGCCCCAGCGCGCCCATCTGCCCACCGCCCCTCTGCCGATCATCCCCCGCCACCCCGTCCTCCTCCCTCTTCCGCTCCTCCTCCTCCTTCCTCGTCAGGATCTCCTTGATCCTGGTCGAGCGCTTGACCGGGGCGGCCTCCAGCTGAGCGGCCCTCTCCTCCGCCCGCCTGCGCGCCTTCTCCGAGCGCAGCATCTCTGGCAACACCTCGTCGTTGAGCACGGCATATAGCGCCCGCTCGTTGGCGTTGCGCGACGTGTGGAACTTGTCCACGAACGCCTCCAGCTGCTCGACCGTCGAGCACACCGTGCGCCACTGCGGGCCGCCCTGGCCACCGTCGGGGCCCCTCCTCCGCGCTTTGCCCTTGGGCTGGACCTCCTCCCTGTAGAGCCGGCAGTCCTCGTAGCGGCTGGCGAACAGGTAGTAGCGATTGCCCCTGGCGTCCATGCCGATGGGCGACGCCCTTAAGACGTCAGCCGTCTGAGTCGGGTCATCGACCTGCGGTCACCCAACGGCGGCCCGGCTCAGCGCCGACCACGGCGACCCGCACTGCGCCTAAGTCGCGCCACAGGCCGCTCACCTACCATGCTCTTCACCGACTCCCTCAGCTTGACGCTTTCTTGGCTGGCCTTGTCCGCGAGGATGTATAGTATCTCCAGCTGCGACACAGGCCGGGAGCCCGTCAGACCACCGAAATCAGCAAAGGGCAGGGGCCTGCAGCCCGGGCGGCGCTGCGTTACCCCCTCACCCTCAGCATTGGTGTTATCTCGCAGTATCGCCGACTCTCCAGCGGGTTGCGGTCGAACCACTCATGCCAGCGCTTGCCCATCCTGTCTTGGAGCAGCCCCTCCCAGCGGTCGGCGTCCTCGGCGCTGAACTCCTTCTTGCGGTCCGGCATCAGCAGCTTGAACAGCATTTCGGACAGGAACACCTGGTGCTCGTTGGGGAACAGCAGGGCGCCCTCCAGCGTGTCGCTGGAGTAGGACCGCAGCCTGAGGGGCTCCTCGAACAGGCGGCAGAACTGCACGAAGGCGGCGAAGCGCCAACTGTCCCGCAGGGCCTGGAGATCCTTCTGATGGTCCTCCTCGCCGATCGGGGAGGCCCGCCGGGGAGGAGGGGGGTCGCTGGGGGGCGAGTGGGGGGCCATGGGGCGGCGGCCAGTCCAGCCCAAAAGGCATGCCCTGCGGCCACGGCGGTGCCTTGAACGGGGGCGACGGCCCGGTGGCGCTGGGTGCCCGACAGCTGCGCGGAGGGTGGTGTTAGGGGATTGAATCGGGAGGCTCAACCGGCAGTCGGGGGAATTTAAACCGGCGTGGGGGGGGAAATGCGACGAGGGACACCGTGGCGGCCAGGGTGAGTCACGGGCGGTGGGCTGGTCGCCGGGCTGCTAGGGCCCCGAAGGAGGGCGTGTGCGACCATGTTGGGAGTGGTTGCAGTCGCAACCGTATTTGGTTTGTCGGGGGCCCATCATCCCACAATGAGAAAGAGGAAAATGGGAATTGGGATCGGTATGAACCTTGTCAAAAACATAATTATTAATTTTATTGAGTTATTTTAAAATAGGATTTAATAATAAAACGAGAAAAATGGGTTGTGGCATGGTTTTCGGTTGGTTAACGGGTGATGCGCTTGCCAAGGCGCCCGATGGGGCCGGGAAGCCCTCTCCGCCGGATGGCCGGTGGGCTTTCAGGAGCGCTCGTCTCTTCAGATGCGGAGTGTAGGCCCAGGCCTGCAGAATGCCCGGGTAATACAACAACATTAGTTGTATAGAGCGTCTGCCCTCTTTAATCCACGGGCCCGCATTGCCGGGCACCTAAGTCCTTACGAGGACCTAGGCGGGACTACCCCAGCCTACTCCCGTATCGCATAATAGTATAAGTTCCGGTTCGGGTTTTAATACTGATACAACACCGTTAGTGGTATGGGGTCCCTGCCCTCTTTAAACCGCGGACCCACCTCGCCGGGTACTTGGGTCCTAACGGGGACCTAGGCACACTGCGAGTAGTCCTAGGTGGGACCTAGATGCACTGCGAGTCTACCAGAGGCGGACCGTCCCGGAACGGGGACGGACTAAGAATGGGGGCAGGGACAGGAACGGGAACGGACCAAAGTCCGTCCCCGTCTGTTACGCGCAGCGGCCTAATGTGGGGGACGCCCTACTAATGGCCCTTGGTGTAGGGGACGCCCTGCCCAAGTTAACTAGTCCTCAACCCATCGTAACCGCTCTAGGTATTAGGATACAAGAGTAGGAGGGGTGGTCCCGCCTAGGTCCCCGTAAGGACCTAGGTGCCCGGCGAGGCGGGTCCACGGTAGAGGTGGCCACCCGGATCCGTTAATAGCGGACAGAGGTTAATTTCCGTTAATTTTCCGTTAATTAACGGAAAATAACGAAAAAAGACAAAAATTAACCAAAAATTAGCGGATTTTTGGATTTTTTGGGGATTTTTGGGTTTTCGTCGTACTTATAGTTTATGGAATTCGCTATTAGAGAGTATGTTTGTATTTTATTTCAACCTATGCATACTAGATTTTCAACTAGCCGCAGTTGTTGTGATTTTTTGTTTTTTTTTCGATTTTTTTGGATTTTTTTTGTTTTTTCTGAATTTTTCTCCCTTTTTCTTTAACGAAATTTAACGGACAGCTGATAAAAATTAACGAACCGGAATTAACGGACCGGATGGCACCCTTGAATGGCCACCTCTAGTCCACGGCTCAAAGAGGGCAGGAACCCCACACCCACAACCTTTTCGTATCATTTGGTTTCGGAGCCACCTGAGGGTGGCGACCACGCTTTTGACTAGAAGCACGCGGAAGTAGAAGCACTAGGACTTCTTCCCCGGCCTCCTCGATGGAGGCTGAGGAAAAGGACTCCACAGCCCGACAGGGCACACCCAAAATGGGAGATTCACCCTGACAGGGGACCCTGGCAAGTTCGGCCAGTGAGGGAACCACAGCCCGAAATGGGCAAGAGCAGGAAGAAGTCCGAAAGGACATAACTGGTGCATTGTCGGGACAAGAGGAGCACGACCATCCAATGACCGAGGCGGAGGCGCCCTAGGAAGAAGAGGCGGCGGAGCCAGGAACCATGGCGGCTCTTCTTTAAGCACCGGGCATCATGGAGCTCTTGGAGCAAATAGCAGCAGCTGCGGCTTCGCAGGCCCAAGAGACGCGCGACAAGGAGACTGCCACCCAGATCGCCAAGCTGGAGATCGCGGCAGCCTCTGCGTAGAAGGAGGCCAGGCGACATGAAGTCGCCCTGAAGAAAGCCAAGGAGCGGAGTCGCCAGGCCGCGGAGGCGAAGGCATCGGCTGAACAGCAGGTAGCCACGCTGAGCGATCGGCTGTTGAAGCAGAAGATGCGGGCAAGAGAGGAGGAGGAGAAAATCACCCAACCCGCAAAACAGGCCGAAAGGGCCGCCAGTCCGACAGGACAGCCGATGCCGATGATTCCAGAAGCCGAGGGTGACTGGAAGACGGTCGGCAAGCCGCGGGCGAAAAGAAAGAGCCCATCGCCAGGTGAGACCGGACGGAGAGAGAAGATGGGCTCGAAAGCAGGCCGAAAGGCTAAGACCTCAGATTTAGAGAGGAAGATCTAAGGTCAAAAGGCCAGTACCCTGGAGTTGCGGGTCAGGTCACAGGTGCACATACGGACATCAAATTGTTATGAATAGGATGTGGGTGTGGGGTTCCTGCCCTCTTTGAGCCGCGGACCCGCCTCGCCGGGCACCTAGGTCCTTACAGGGCACCTAGGCGGGACCACCCCTCCTACTCCCGTATCCTAATATGGATAAAGGTTACAATGGGTGAGGAATAGTACGTGCCTTGGGCAGGGCGTCCCCCACACCAAGGGCCATTAGTAGGACGCCTCCCACATCAGGCTGGTGCGCGTAACATTCGTCCCCCTCAGGGAGAGGGGCGTCCTCGTCCCAGTATAAGTGGATACGGGAGCAGAAACATTGTATGTATATTGGTGGAACTGGCTGTGCGATTTGCCACATGCCCAGTTAACAAAACACAACACACAAAACAGTTTTGGATGAAGAGAAAGAGTGGTTGTTTTACATGACCGTCCCCGCCTTCACAACCCTCATTAAAACTCTTCCTCAGCCAAGTGGCTGGAAATGTTTGACCTCCCGGCCTTTCATCGGCGACCACGATGCCGAGTACCACCAGAAGCCCACGCCGGTACAGATCGGCCCGGTGCGGCACCCCGCCGTCGCCCACGTCCGCGTGCACGCTCAGGCGCACGGGGAAATGGCACGTAGGGGTCGGCGGTCTCCAACCTCTCCCCGCTGAGGATCGCAACGGACATGGCGTTCATGTGTCCAAACTGCGACCTTGCACGGGGGGCAGTATACCCAGTGTTTTTCTGGGCCCAGCGCAAGAGAACCTGTCAAAAGCATAAGCACACATGAGAATGTTTCAGTATGTACATCCCGTACTTCATGCAGTTTGCATTCGCATCACAGGTGTTCTGCCATTTTCAAATGCTTGAACCAATTCCTGTGCATTTGCAACTGACTTTGCTGATTCCCAACTGTTATGCTCATGTCCATATCCCAGCCATTTGACAAGGTACTCAACATAGTTTTCGCGTCTCCCACGCTTTTTAATCCTTTTATCAAGGATACGTTCAACTTCATACTCCAGTTCACCTTCGATCTCGATAGGTACTGGGGGTGGCTGTACTCTGCCACTTGCCTTATAAGGCTTAATCTTCGATACATGAAATACCGGATGTATCCTATGCATGCTTTCCGGGAGTTCTAGTCGATATGCGACAGAACCTATCCGGTCGAGGATGGTGAAGGGCCCAATCCACCTCGGTAATAGTTTTCGAGTCCCAGGGTGTTTGAGAGTAATATGCTGTGTCGAAAGGAGGACGTCATCCCCTTTACTAAACGACACCTCTCTTCGATGGCGGTCAGCATGCTTTGACTGCCTATCTCGTGCTTTCTCTAAGCACGCCCTGGCCTCTTTCAGCGCTGATTGGACACGGTGATCAAATCGTG
>CAJHUC010000760.1:0-114635 GCA_905146915.1 Ostreobium quekettii | reverse complement strand
GGGCCAGCTCCTCCCTTTCTTGGAGGAGCATCTCCGCCATCTCTTGGCGGGAATGGGCTCCTCCAGCCGGCCTCCCCCCTTGCCGCCTCTTGGCTCGATCGCGGCCACCACCCCCCCAGCCTCGATCCCGCTGTTTTTGGTGGCTGGTGTGGGCTCCATCTCTGAGCCAGAAATCGCACTTCCGGCCACCGTAATGGCCTCTATGGGATCCGCCTCTCTGGGCCCCCCTATCTTGGGCTTGGCGGCATCTTCCGGCCGTGGGGATCCGCTGACTTCCCCGCTTGGCTCCTGGCTGGTTCCTGCTTCGGGATCTCGGGGCGTGGCTTTGGCTGTGCCTCCCCTCGCTATTAGTCCACAGGTGACTCCCCCTTCCCTCGGCTCGGCGTCCACCGACGAGCTCTCTTGTCAGGTGATCTTTCTTCAGGGCCAGCTGTCCGCCCTGGAGGCCCACCCTCGCGGCTCCGTTCCTGGTGCCCCCGGCTCCCCTCCCCTGCCGCGGGGGGTCCCGTCCTTGCCCACATTCTCTGGCGATCCCAAGGGCGATCGGTGGGACCAATTTCTGGTCCACTTCGACGCCCACTGCCGCCTTTGCCACCGGGACCACGACGACGCCTACCGCATCAACCTCCTCCCGGTCCTCCTCAAGGGCGCGGCGGCGGCTCACTGGCGCCTCCACCTCCAGGCGAATCCCGCCCCTGCTACCTGGGAGGAGGCCCAAGCTGTGATGCGGTGCGGTCCCTTCGCGCGCCCTCCCACCCTGCTCGGGCTCACCCTCCAAATCCAGGAGTTAGCGGCCCGGCCCCCCGCCACTGTCTTTGAGTTTCTCACGCACATGGATACGCTCTTCGGCGAGCGCGGCGCTGCGGGGGCTGCCGTCCCCGAGATCGATCGTATTTTCTGGATTTACAGTGGCCTTCCTGAACCGCTCCGCGCCCGGTTGCTGGCAGCCCCTACGGGTCAGGCGTGGGGGGCCCAGTCGCACCAGCAGTTCCGGCAGCTGCTGTGGTCTTTCATTCATCATGACCCTTCTCTGGGCCGGATTGCCAGTCGCTCTGCCCTGGTTCGTTCTTTGTCTGCGAGTGATCGGTCAGGTGATCGCCTTCTGACGGGGCGCAAGTGCCCCTTCGATGGTGCGGGGGCTTCCCGTCCTCCCCTTCGCAGCCGCCGTGGTTCCGATTTCCCCCCCGGGGATTCAGCTGACGGTGTTCCACTGGCGGGCCGCCTCCCCCATGCCCTCTGGCTCGCCACCCGCGCCCGGGGGCCACATGGCGCTTGCGTTTGGTGCTGGGAGGAGTACACCCAGCCCCGCAGGCGGAGCGACCCACATCATTGCACCTTCCAGCGGGACCACCATCGTCGCCTTCCCCCTCCGGACTGGCTGGTGAGTCTTCCTGCCTTTCCTCACTGGTGCTCTCGGTTATCTGTCCCACTTGGGCTTGTGGCACCTCTGTTGAGCCCGGGGCCGCCTTCTGCTCTGCTCCCGCCTGCCGCCTCCTCGGGGCTCTTTGATCCCCCTCTCTTGCCTTGCTGTTCTGCGACGGATCCTCGGGGGGCACTTGCTTCTTTGTCGCTTCCCCCGCTGCCTCCCTTGTCCCCTCTTCCGTCCGGTTCCGTACCTCCATCCCCGTCTCTCAGGGGTCCGGTGTCGTCTCTCCCCCTCCTCGATCTTGTGTCGCATTTGATCCCGCTCTCCTCCTCCGCGGCCATCTCCTCGGGCCCTGTTGGCTTCCCTGCCACCCCGGGGTCGGCTCCTGCTTTGGCCTCCCTCTCGCCCTTGGGGGCCGTATCCCCTTTGGGTCATTCGGGTTCGGCCTTCTCGCCTCCGATCGCGACACTTGTGTCCCCTGTGGACCCTCCTCCTTGGGCCGGGCCGTCGGGATCCGATCCCCTGCGATTCCCTACCGCCTTGCGCGCTCTGCCTCTCCTTATGGTGCTCGTTCCCGGCGCGCCTCCCGCAGCCGCTGCTCGGCCTTGGCGCTTGATCCAATCTGATCTGCTCACCCACCGCCGTCCTCGATCAGGTTGTGCGGTCCGGCCCTCCTCCCCTCCCCCGCGCCCTGTGTCCGCCTCGGCTCCCTCGCCCGGCTCCTCCCCGGCTCGCCGGGATTGGTGGAATCGCGAAGATCGTGCCATCCTGCGCCCTGAATTCGTCCGCATCGCTCAGCGGGTGGGCCGTGCCTTCACTCTTGACGCCTGCGCCGATCCCCTTGGCCATAATGCCATGGTCCCGAACTTCTGCTCCCCCACCCGGGATTTCCTTCGGGAGTCTCTGGCGGGCCACCATGTTTGGCTCAATCCCCCGTTCAGCCGCATGGATGAGTTCATTGACCACTACCTTGCCGAGAAGGCGCGCTCCCCGCAGGACACCAGTGCCTGTATCCTGGTGCCGGCTTGGCGCAAGGCCGCGCACCCTGGGTTGCGTGGCATGCAGTTGGTGGCTCAATACGAACAAGGGACGCCCTTGTTTACAGCCCCTTGTATGGATGGGTCACGCTCCCCGCTTCCGGGCATCCCGTGGGGGGTAAATGTCTTTTATGACCCCCCTCGCCCCGCCATCTGCTCTGCTCGCCAGACTGATGAGGGCCGCTTGGCCCTTTGCCTCCCGGGTCGCATTGCCGGCGCTCCCGCTCAGTGCCTCTTGGACACCGGTGCCCAGGGTACCCATTACCTCTCGCAACAATTTTGCGAACAAAATGGGATTTCTTACACCCCTCTCACTGGTATTGAGGTGCAGGTGGCTTCTGGCCACACTGCTCCCATCGTGGGGGAGACGGTGCTTTCCGTTCAGATCAAGGCCTATCGGGAACGATTGCGTTGTGTCGTCCTTCCCATGACCCCCGGCATTGATCTGATTCTTGGCGATGGCTGGCTCCTCCGCCGTCACGCGACGATCGACTATGGCGCTCGGTCCATCATCTTGCGTGATGACATTCATGACCGCTTCATCACCCTTCAGATGGCCCCGCCTTCAGCGCTCCCTCGCGTCCCTTCCCCCACCTCTGTCCACTCGGACGCTGCCGACGCTCCGGCCGCTTCGGCCCCCCCGCCCCCCTTGCTGAATTACCTTCAGACCAAGCGGGCTCTGCGCAAACACTGCGCCGCTTTTCTGGCGGTCCTGCGCCCTACCGATCCACTGGATCCGGAGCCCGACGCTCCCGACGCTACGCAGGAGGATCCAATCATTGCCCCTCCTGCCTCCTCTGACCAGGCTGATCCAGTGCGCATTCAGCGCATTTTGGATCGCTTCCCGGAGGTCTTTAAGGATGCCCTGCCGGGCCTTCCTCCTCGTCGTCCAGAGGACGTCACTATTCCCTTGGTGGAGGATGCCGCCCCCGTCAACCGGGCTATGTTTCGCTATTCGCGCCCCGAGCTTGAGGAGATGAAAGCCCAGCTCCAATACCTCGTCGAGCGCCAGCTCATTCGCCCCAGCACCAGCCCCTGGGGTTTTCCCGTCCTTTTCGTTCGCAAGGCGAACGGGACGCTCCGCATGTGTGTCGATTACCGGGCCTTGAACAAGTTGACGGTCCATAACCGGTACCCGATCCCTCGGATCGATGACATGTTGAACATGCTCGCTGGGGCCCGCGTCTTTTCCTCCCTGGACTTGATGCAGGGCTATTACCAGGTTCGTATTCAGGATACCGATTGTCCGAAGACGGCCTTCAAGACCCCCTTCGGCAGTTATGAATTCCGGGTCCTCCCGTTCGGCCTCACGAACGCCCCTGCGGTCTTTCAATCAATGATGAACCGCATCTTCGGCCCCTATTTGGGGCAGTTCGTCTTGGTTTACCTGGACGATATTCTCATCTTCTCCCGCTCCGCTCAGGAGCATGAGGTCCATCTCACCCAAGTCTTGGAGAAGTTACGCGAGCACCAGCTCATTGCCCGCTTGGAGAAGTGTCGTTTCAACGCCGCCTCCATTCAATACCTGGGGCACATTGTCTCGGCTGATGGCATCCGGGTGAATCCCGCCAAGGTCGCCGCCGTACGTGACTGGCCTCGCCCTCGGACCCCCCGCCAGGTCCGGCAATTCCTTGGGCTTGCCAATTATTTCCGCAAATTCCTTCGCGGTTTTTCCCACATGGTGGGTCCCTTGGTCGCGCTCACCCGGGAGAAGCACACTTTCCATTGGGGTGAGCCCGAGCAGACGGCTTTTGACTGGGTCAAGGAGGCACTTACCTCGGCCCCCCTTCTCCGCATGCCCGTCTTCTCTCAACCTTTCGAGGTTGTCGCGGACGCTTCGGGCTATGCGCTTGGCGCTGCCCTCCTCCAGGATGGGCAACCCATTGCGTTTGAATCCCGCAAGCTCGGGAAGGCAGAGGTTAATTACTCCGCCACCGAGCGCGAGCTCCTGGCGGTCGTCCACGCCCTTCGCGTGTGGCGTTGCTTTTTGGAGGGCGCCTCCTTTCGAGTCGTCACGGACCATTGTCCCTTGACGTACCTCAAGTCCCAGGTTCACCTCAGTTCCCGCCAGGCGCGCTGGTCGGAATTCCTTCAGCAATTCGACTTTGCCTGGGAATATCGCCCTGGCCGCATCAACTGCGCCGACCCCCTGAGTCGGCACCCCGCTCTTGATCCGACCGACGATCATTCTGCCGAGCCCGCTTCGCCCACGGACGACACTCCGGCTCCCTCTCATCCGGTTGCCTTCATTGCGGCGTTGTCTCGTCCCTCCCGCACCGGTCAGGGTCTTACCAGTCTTGCTCAGGACTTGGCGGATGCCTGCACGACATACGCTGATCTCCAGCGTGACGCCGCTCGCTATCGGTTGGTCCGCCATGGCGGCCTTTGGTACCACGGCGATCAGGTCTTCGTACCTCCCTTTCTGCGTTTACGCATCATGGAGGCGGGTCACTGTCCCTCCTATGCCGGTCATTTTGGGGAGACGAAGACGGTCGACTTTATTCACCGTTATTATTACTGGCCCCACAGCCGTCGAGACATCGCGGCGTTCGTGGCAGGGTGTCATACATGCCAGGTCTCCAAGCCTCAGGCCGGTCCCTCCACAGGGGAATTACAACCTCTCCCCATTCCGGATCACGAGTGGGCCAGTATTTCCATGGACTTAATCGTTCAGCTCCCTCGGACCACTTCTTTCCCTCACTACGACGCCATCGTCGTTTTCGTCGATCGATTGACCAAAATGGTCCACGTCAAGCCCACCCACAGCGCGATTGACGCCGCTGGCCTGGCCGACATTTTTATGGAGCGTGTTCATCGCTACCATGGGATTCCCGAGTCTATCATCTCGGATCGCGGCCCCCAGTTCACTTCGGCCTTCTGGCAGGCCTTATTGGCTCGCCTTGGTGTGCAGCCCCACCTCTCCTCGGCCTATCACCCCCAGACTGATGGCCAGACGGAGCGCATGAATCGCACTTTGGAAGACATGCTCCGGCGGTACATTGGGGCTGCCCATACCGACTGGGATCGCCTTCTCTCTTGCGCTGAGTTCGCCATCAACAATGCGAAACAAGAGAGTACGGGTTACTCCCCATTCTTTCTCAACTACGGGCGTCACCCTCAGACCCCTTTCTCTCAGTCGCTGCCCCTCAAACAGCGCACCTCGCTGCCCCTTCGCAGCAATGGCCGCGGCCTCCAGCATCGGCCCGCCAAGGCTTGGGCTCAAGCCAACTTGCCTCAGATTCCCGGGGTCCCTGCCTTCCTCCAAGATCGGGAATCCGCGTTGCGCCACGCCAAGCAGTGTTTACAGAATGCCCAACAGCGCATGAAACACTGGGCCGATCTTCGACGGAAGGCAGAGCCGTTTCAAGTGGGGGATCTGGTGCTTCTGTCCACCCAGAACCTCCACTTGAACCATCCCGGTACCAAGAAGCTCTTGCCCAAGTGGCTGGGTCCATTCCGGATTCAGACGCGCATCAATCCCGTCGCTTTCCGGCTGGACCTGCCTGTCGCCCTGCGCCGGTTGCACCCAGTCTTCCATGTTTCCTTGCTGCGCCGGTACATCTAGGGCCATTCGGTGTTGCCTCCTCCTCCTCCCCCGGTGCTTTTGGATGAGGAGCTTGAGTATGAGGTCGAGGCCCTCCTCCAGAAGACCATCGTCCGGCGTGGTCGCACCAGTCAGCCCTACTACTTGGTTAAATGGAAGGGCTATGATATGGGTCACAATTCCTGGGAACCTCTCCGCAACCTCACCCACTGTGAGGAAGCGTTGCAGCGCTTCGCACTCCAGGCTCAGCAGGACCCTTCGCTGATTCGTCCGCCCAAGGAGGCTTTTCAGCCGCCGCTTCGGCGCCCTCTGCCTTCTTCGCGCTAGCCCTTGGCTGGTCCCCATGCTCCTCTTGAGCCCCCTGTTTTGTGTATTGTTTTGCAGCCCTCGTCTCCGGCTGGATGAGCCTGCTCCCCCCTTCCCCGCTGTTCACCAGGCGGGGGTACTCACGGGACGCTCGATGGATCACTCGCCTGATTTGGCTAGAGCAGCGGGATCCTTGATCCCCCCCTGCCTTCGGGGAGTACCTGGGGGACCTTTCTCCCCTTTCTTTTTCTCTTGCCCTTCCCCTCCTGGCCATTCAGGGGTTGCGGCGCGCATTGGGGACTATTGCGACCCCTATAGGGTGCCCGCATTGTCTCTTCTTGCTTGGTACGGGTTTCGAGGCTGGTGTTGCAGGGTTCTCCACGGATTCTCGGAGGGGGGATGTGCTGGACATGCCACCCCCTCCCTTGTTCCTCACTCCTTGTTACACCTCTTGCCCATCTTGGGGGGGTGCAGTTTCGACTGTATTCCCCTATGTGTGTGTGCCTCTCCTGTCCCGGGCCTTCCCGGGAACCACCTACGCCTTCTTCTGGGTTTCCCGTGGTTGCCTCTATTCGGAGTCCCTCTATACCGTGAGCTCCCAGGCCACTACGCCCAGTCTTGTCCGACGCATCCTTCTTACCCACCTCCTTTGGGTTCGGCACATCACTGGTGCAAAATGTTTCACCTTTGCTTCCGCAATTTAGCCGGCTCCCTTCACGATGCTATCTCATTTGTTAAATTAAGCCCCACGCCTCTCTTAGCCCCCATCCCTTACGGTGGGCTCACAACCACCTCCCCCGTTCCTTTGTACCTCCGCTGCGTCCAGTTGCAGTCCGTTCCTCCGGGACAACCAATCGTCATGGTGCGACTTCTGCCTGCCGATTACCGGGGATACGGCGACCCCCTCATTAACGGCCCAGGGGCTACGTTTACGCACTATGAATGTGAGGTTAGGGTTGCCACGAACTAGGGCGAGGTGGCCACCGGTACACAGGGTACCCCCAGTGCCGGCAGCCCCAGTACCCAGGGTCCGATCTTGAGTCCCAATGGCCTTGTTATCTTTGGCGGCTTCTCTCACTTTGTTGCAGCGGCATATGAAAGGGAGAATAAACTACTCATCAATGGGAAGGGAGAATGAACCACTCATCAATTGGAAAAAGGAATAAAATATTTAAGCTAGAATTTTGGGCATCAAAGACTATTCCATTTCAATCATACTCACCTGATACTACCAGATGGACTTATTAAATCCATGAATACCAAAAATGTGAGTTGCGACATCCATGTTGGCTCGTTCATTACCTCCTCTAGTTTTCTCCCCATATCCATAAGCATTGTGACCACGGTGTAAGGACCTTTCTTGTCCAATTTTACATTCTAGCCAATAAAACACCTTAGGTCCAAGAGCTTTGCCAATGCCTTTGATCCAATTGGATATACATTGGTGATGTGTTTGTATCTTGGGCGGCTCTTTACCGTTTTATATTTTTTTGACCTTTTAGTGTTCTTCCTCAAACAAATGAACTAGGTTTCTTTACCACCCCTTGGGGCATGTCCCAAAAAGGTACGTTATAATCGGCTTCTAGTGTAGCAATTATTCTTGTGCAATATTCTGTCTCGTCCCCTAACCACACCTCCATGTGCATCAGTCGGCCTCCAAGCACTTACTACAGTACTTGACAAAAGCAAAAAAGTGTACGGGACTCTCAAGTTGGTCCAGTGGCGGATTTTGATTGGCACAGTGTACTCCCTATGCTTAAAGTTTAAGCCATTTGTCAATGGATTTTCTTTATTGCAGAGCATGCTAGAGCATGCAAAACGTGGAGTTCCACCTAGTGTCAATAGCTTGCCCAAGCCAGAGAGGCCGACTGAGGGGGGGCTGCTCGCCATCGCCATTGAGCTCATCCATGTCCATCTAGATGGATAGTGGAGGGGATCTCCTCCACTGACATGGGGTCATCGCTGCAAATGGACTAGGCCCTGGCCTGGGCACTAGACTAGGCACTTTCTTAGTGCACTAGATTTGCAAGTTCCTCAACTCTACAGTCAATTTGGCACTGACCCACATATGGTTCACCAGCAACTTGACCCTACACACAAGCACATGCAGTATTTAGAACAAAGGTCGTTGACCATCATACACTATTCATTATTCATGGACTATTCCCTGTGGGCCATGGACCGTAATCAACAAGGCATTGCCACAATATATCTTTCAATGGCCACCGCTATCACCTTACAACCAGGGGTGGTGGGGGTAGGCATGTCTCTGTAGTGGTAGAGCTTGTGTGTGATAACGTTATGCAGAACGTGCCAATAGCACCTGGACCAATTGGCAATCCCACCAAACCTTCTTAACCCAACAGCCCTTATACCCTTGCACATGTTGCCACCTGCATCTATAACAAATGTTGGCTACCAACCCATCATGCCATACTTGGTTGGCTTCTGCTTGGTTGCTTCAATGACTATTGCATGCAATGACAAAAACAATCAATATCACAATATAAAACAAGGAACAAAAAGCATCATTCAAAGTCAGGGGTTGACCACTCTGGCTCTGCACCTTCACCCATAAATCATGGATGGAGGGGATTATGGGCCATGATGTTCTCCACTTCCACTGGCACCGACCCAATACTTCTGCTCCACAATTGCCATTGGTGGTGGGCATGACCGTCACACCAATGCGTCTTCTTTATCCAATATATGGTCAGGGTGAAATACTCCCAACATGTGCGGGAGCACTACAGTTTACAAGCAAAGGCTGCCTGCACCTCATTCCACACTTCCATCCCCTGTAGCTTGTCCTCGCCCCTTTTGTGTTGGGCAAATAGCTGCCGCATGCATCCAAAATTTTGCAATAATTTTTGATAGGCTAGAGTCACAACAACAAAGACAACAGCCAGGAGTGCAAGCCATACATTACTTTGTAATGGAGAACATAAGCCAGAAACATGAGGCACACTTTGCAATAGGGAACACCAGCTAGAAACACACTTTGCAATGAGGAACACCAGCTAGGAACATAAGTGCGCACCCCTACCTCATTGATGATGGCTTTTTCGCTGAAACTGGGGTAGCGCTCATTTAGCACGTTGTGCATCTTTTTAAGCTGCCAGGACTCTGCCATTGATAGCAGCATATTGTTGGTGGCTATCTATTGTGCTATCACAGCCTTGTTTGTTGCCAAAATGCAATCCCCCCCATGTAGGTGGGTTGCTCCATACACTGGGTAACCGTCTAGTGCCCTGATCCCCCCCCCCTTTTGCATAAGCTAGTGCTTGAAGGTCACCATGAAGAAAGGCTTGCCCCCTGCTACCGCTTTCTCCAACATATCCACAACCGCTTGCAAGTATTCTTTGCTTGCATTATAGGACTTTATATGTTTTTCAGCCGTATTAAATGAGGTGCTCCTAAAGGAGATCGTTTTACTACAAAGTTGGCAAATTACTTCTTCTATCCTGAATTAAATTAACGCGTTTCATTAAAAGGCCGCAATTATGTCGAGCCTTGTCTTCTTTTATTAAAAACCAGATTGTAGTACCATCTACGAGTTTTGTACATGATATCAATTTTTGGTACATAACGCATTATTACAACAAATTGGGCATGGCCTCAAAGACGCCCAATTCCCAGATCATAATTTGACCCATTGTGCATTACGCCACGTAATCAACCTGCAGAAACGACCCCTATATTTGTTTGTCACCATCGCCGATTTCTGGGATTCCGACCCATTTTGTGCAATGACACGCTAACATGCATAAAATCCATCCTTGCTAATACATTCTCAGGTATTGAGACCTGCTCTGCTATTGCTGGCAACAAGTCATTACGTGCATTAAAGACTATCTATTCCATCGTGGTTTACAGCAATGTCATGGCCAGAGCAAAGCCATGCCTCCCAAAAGCAATGAATTCCCACCAATCTTTTGGCGATGAAACTTTACGATGCGCAAATGGAGGTCCCTAGTGTCTATCCAAACGGCCTTTTACCATCCTACATGGTTGGCATCTGAAGTTTTGGATGGTGGTGCCTTTCAAAGTATCGTGAACAACCCTAACAAGCCATCGTGGAGGGAGCACGTGCAACCTCCATTTCTGGCGATCTTTCTGCTCATGTTTTAAAGGCTGACAATGCAAACATTCTAAACTTTTCATGGTGGCTTTGCTAGCCTCGCTCACCCTGTCAGTGGTGGCGGAGTCTTTTGAAAAGAGCCTCGATCGTGAGCTTGGCCGATTTTCCGGATTTCTGATCTCCAGATGGGCATCTAGTTGGACAAAAAAATCTATGGTAGGGATCGATGATCGGGTGGTTTCAAACCTGGTTGCACCATCTCCCCTCATCTTAGGGACGGCTTTTACCTATTGTTTCAATTGTAGCAGCGGCTATCCATTTCTTAGTGTGCAACATCAAGTGCAAAGCCACCCTCTAAGGGGTTGGGTTTGGGGGTCGCCAGCCCTGACCTTGAGTTTCACCAACCGTTATGCCCCAATCTTGTAGATTTAGAGTATTGTCATTTGCGTAGTACTTAATATTTTGACTTAAAGTTCTGGCCAGAGCATTGCATATAAGTTTATTAGATGCTCCAAATTTTGTTAAAGAAATATAGGTGAGTGATGTAAATTGGCCTATCAAACAAATGCGTCCGTTTCATTCCAGACAAAAGAAGCATTTTATCATGGTCAGCCTTGCCTTCTCTCTGCCAGTTCACATGTTGCAACTGGCCGGGATTGCTAGAATCGATTTTAAACAGAGGCTCAACCCCCCGTACGCCAGGCTCCCTAGACTTTGGGGGAGGGGGCAGCTTGACTCCTGGTGCCCCACTTTGTTAGGGACCCACTGGGCTCTGCCATCTCCACCCTTGTCCTCTTTGCCAGCTACCCTCCTCATCTATAAAGGCAACCTGCTACCCAGCCCGTTGTCCACCACCACTGCCACTACCAGATTGGCTCTTGCCGAGGTCCGTTGCAGCCTGCAGGGCTAAGGGTTGTATTGTCCTAGGGGTGTGCATCGTCCTTAAGGTTTCGGGTCCAGCAATGTAGCACTCTCTCTCCTCACGCAATATGTGGATATAGTCAAAGGGGTCAAATTGCTCGCCTCTAGCCTCCAACCCTATTGCACTTGTCCTCAAGGACAAAATATTCCTGTCGCCTTTTGCTAGCACTGTTGCGATCCCAACATTATCAAGTCCGCCCTTCGAGCACACCATTACCATTGTGCAATCCAAGGGATCCTCCTCCGTGACCGCAAAGCATTCCTCCTTAGCATGATGGCGTTCTAGGGCATGCCACTCTCCTAAGAGCCTAGCCTCAGCCCCACTCGCAATACGTGCCTCCACTGCAGCGGCCTCCTGTGCCCTAGCTGCCAAAGCAGCTGCCGGGGCGCCGGCCTTTACAAGGTGCTTCCTTGGCTTCTTGCCACCAACCATCATGCAACATGTAGGAATGGCGGTTGAGGCACTATACCCAATGCTTGTAAAAGGTTTTGGTGA
The DNA here is from genome assembly GCA_905146915.1 of Ostreobium quekettii. Taxonomy (NCBI): domain Eukaryota; kingdom Viridiplantae; phylum Chlorophyta; class Ulvophyceae; order Bryopsidales; family Ostreobiaceae; genus Ostreobium; species Ostreobium quekettii. Next base: position 102,884 of record CAJHUC010000760.1, on the reverse strand, counting down.
TTAGGGAATTGAGATTTGAGATACCCCCAATCTTGAACCCAATCGCGACTTGGACCGGGCTACAAACCAGGCCATGATTGGGCTAGGGCCGGGTCAAGACTAGCCGGGTCTGGGCTAAGACCAGAGTTATGTAATGCAAGTCAAGTCCAGTCCTGGTTCTAGTCCGGTCTTCGTCCGGTCAGGTCTTGGTCCAGTCTGGCCCAGCTCTCGCCTAGCCCTGGCCTGATCTTGGCCTTTTTCAGGGCATCCGGTTGCAAAGCCATAACCAGACAAAAGTCCGGTCCCAGCCCCGGTCCCGGTCTCAGTTTTTGTCTGGTCCTAGTCTTGCCTGGCCCAACTCTGCCAGCAAGCAGTCCACACACAAGCAGTAGATAGCAACAAGGGTGCTCATTATAAGGTTCTCGTCCTTTCATCCCTATGGCCAACAACATGCTTAAATAATCTACAAGTCCCACTGCATTCAACATTGTCCTTAGAGCTGTCTAAAACTCTCAAAAAGGCCCCCAAATCTAATAGTGCACAAGGGTTAAAATAGACCATTTTTCCAAAATTGCCTCTCTACATTTGATGCTCCAGGATGGCATAGACAATTGGTCCACGTACCTTTGCATCACATCTCATTCTACTATGAAAAGGGCGAAAGAAACTAGTCATATATTAATCCAAACTTATCTTGTATACAGCCTAGCTATATACAATAATGTAGCCTATAGGCTATTTTCTACCAGCAGGTAGAAAATATAGCTACATTTTCTACCTATTGGTTTGACAAACCCAAAGGGAAAAGCATCCTAGAGGTGGCCACCCGGATCCGTTAATAGCGGACGAGGGCGCCCTCCGTTAAATATCCGTTAATTTAGTGGAGCCCGCTCTCTCTGTTGCTGACGTGGCACGGATAGCAGCGGACGGCAGGCGCCAATCAGCGGACTCTGCGGATTCCGCCTGGGCGTTAACGGATATTCTCCAATGGACCGGAGGCCGCGTACCCCATCCGCTAATCTAGCGGATGACAGCGGACGTGTGTACCAAATCAGCGGATGACAGCAGAGCCCAGGCAGCAAGTACTGATTTCCGAATCTGGGGATCGGGTTGATTGCCAGCGTGGCTCAGCCAGGGTCCACATACAGCGGACCTTGGCGGTGACTGCGCACATAATTGCACTAGGAAAAAAAGGGCCAAATAACACTTTTGGGAACACACATAAAACACATTTTATCATAGTTTTACATGCCAAGAACACAAAAATAACACAAACCCGTAAACTTTGTACACGTTTGAACACGTGTTATTTGGCCCTTTTTTCCTAGTGTTGGTTGCCCTCCTGTTGCCCTCTGCCATTGCCCTCCGCCGCTGCCCCGGCCGCCCCACGAGCCACCATGGACCCAACACTTGCTCGGCCAGCAGGTGAGGCATACCGCGCGCACGGGCAGCATAGCCAGAAGCCTGAGGAATGCCTTAAGTACCGCCGACCTGGCGGGAAATGCCGGGCCGCGTGGGGGAAGGGGGGTCTCGCACGACCAAGGTTGGCCGTGAAAACCTACGCGTGGCTGAGCGTAATCTCCGCCGCGATGCACGCATAAGCGCTATCCTTTCGCCGCCGCCAGTAACGCCCCGGCATCACGCCTTGGCGGAAATTCCAGCGCCGTGGGGGCGTTGGGGTGCTCGGGGCTCGATGACCGCTGGTCGAAAACCTACAGCGTGCGGTCGATGCACCGCCGGTGATGCACGCATAGCTGCCATCCTCGCTCGCTGGCAACGTTCCCCGCATCACCGCTTTTGGCCGGGAAATTCGGGCCGTGGGGTGTTGGGGGCGTTCGGGGGCCTCGGATGATTCTGCTGGGTCGAAAACCGCTGGCCGGATGCACCGGCCGGTGTGATGCACGTGCATAGCCGCTACCTCGCTGGCCGTGGCAACGCCCTCAAGACCGCCTCCTTTGGCGGAAATCTACGTCGGGGTGTTTTAAAAAGGGGGTTCCTTGGATTATCCATGATTTTGGAAAACCGGATGTTACGATTTATCCGGCCAGAAAGGATACGTAAGCATAAAGTGTGGGCCGGCTCGCCGCTTTCTCATCTGGAAATTTTCCGGGCGAGATTATGTGTGGATTCCTGTTCGGTGCGGCAACATGCAGGTCGGGCGGGGAAAGATCGATGGCCGGTCTGATCATCTCGATTCGTCGGCGACCAACCGGCTGCGGTGTTCAACGCCGAAACAGAGCGCGCGTGGGCGCCCGGATGCGGACGTGTAGGTGCGGTGGACGTGTACCTCTGTGCAGCAAGCCTAAGTGCTGCCTATTGTGGCTGGGTGCTATAGGGAACATCGCGGGAAGTCGGGTATAATCGCAATCTTGATTCTAAGGCTGGTAATCCAAGGCTTGAATGCCTCTGGCTGGAAACCATGCATCCATTGGGGCACCTACTGTCCTGCGTATAAGTTGGAAATGTACCTAACATTGTGTGTGGTGGTGCTGCAGCCTCACCAAGCTGCGTCTATGCAGATCCAGAAACCATCGGGAGGGGGATGGCGAGCGCAGAGGAGCAGCAACACGAACCCTCACTTGGTGAGTGGATTACCGTTTACACTTGCAGAACCGTATTTTGTTGTCGACTTTGGCGGCTGTGGCTGTGTGTGTTTGTCGGTGTGTAGGGCACTGCACCATTTTGGCATGGCCACCTCGTTGGTGGTAGTACCCGCCGTCACCTGGCTGGGGAAACCTTGGTAGTTCGTTCCTTCCATGTGGCCATGCATTGCACAGGGTGCACCACTTGTCGCTGCAATACCCATCGTCTTTGCTTAGATGCCACCAGCATTATTTGGCAGTACCCGCCACCACCTGGCTGGGGAAATCTTACCACTTTGTTACTTTTATTTGGCTGAACACTGTACAGGGTGCGCTGTATGTCTCTGCAGTACCCATCGCCTGTTTTTCCTTATGTGGCATGACCACTTTGTGGCAGTACCCGCCGTCACCTGGCTGGGGAAACCTCAACACTTCGTCCCTTTAGGGGGCCGTGCATTGTACAGGGCGTGCTGCATTTCTCTTCAATACCTATTGTCTTTGCTTCGGTGCCACCACCAGTATGTGGCAGTACCTGCCGTCACCTGGCTGGGGAAACACCGTATTCTGTTTCTGTGTTAGGTTGGAAGCGGCCCCTAAACAGGGGCCAACGTTACAAGGATGGTCAAAAGCGCCGGCACAGACACAATAGGAAGGGGGGAAGGAGACGTGCAGGGGTGAAAGTCAGGCGGCGGATAGAAGCTGCGCGCGATAGGGAAGCCCTACCAGATAGATTAGAGGAAATACAAGAAGCGGGGTTGGGTGGCCTGCCCTCGGGGGTGTGGCGGCCCATATAGGACCACCTCGCCCCCAAGGACCAGGCCCGATTAGCCGCTGTAAGCGGATACATTAATAATGCATTGGGGGGGGCAGAAGGGGCACGGTTCCGAAAGGAAGAACACGAGAGACAGAACCCCCCCAGCCTTGGGGAGAATGGCACAAGCGTCGCAGGCAGGAACGCAAACAAGTGGATAGGAATCGCCGGGCTGCTTATAAAACACGTCAGTGCGCGGCTATCATAGATTTGGTGCTGCACCGGGGGGAACACATGGTGGGGTACAAGTCTATTAACAGAAAATATAGAATAACTGAACCGTCGCTAAGATGCCTGGAAGAAAGACTCCTTGAAGACGATTTTTTTTCACAGGTTGGGTGGGAGTTCAATGTCATGGACTCCGGCCTCCTAACAGGGAGTGACACGGAGACTTCCTCCGATGGGGATTAGTTTTTTTAACAAAACAACTTGTCTGATTGTGAGGTGAAGTCCAAGTACCGCCTGTCACCGGCGAGGAAGGTGACATTCGCTGAACAGTCCATGGTTGTGAGACGCTTTTCTGCCTTTATTTCACAGAAGGAAGTGTGCATATAACATCTCCTTGTAACATCTGAAAACCATTGTCGAATATATGTTGCCTCGGTTATTTATGCAATGGACGTCTGCGCCAGGCTCTGTTGGCGGCGATGGTGGTGCTGACCTCGCAGCATTTGTTGCTGAGCGAGGAGTCCCAGACGCAGATGATGTTCCTGTTGGGAGGGGTGCGTTCAGCTCCGCGGACACTGATTCGCTTAAAGGTGCATCGCCAAGTTCGAGTGTCATTGTGGTGGAGGATGAGCCACAGCGCAGGGCCAAGAGAAGGCGTCTGACCACCCCCGAACTGCTTGCCATGGCTGCTGATGTGCGGACTCCACACAAGCAACAACAAACACTAACTGAAGCAAAGCAGTCCACGTGCATGGTGGCGACCTTGGAGGAAGGGTCGCCGAGGACATGCCGCAAACATCGCCACCACAAAGGGGATCCAGGCCACCAGGAATGGTGTAGAAAGGGGTTTACTGTAGACGAGGTGCAAGGGCCCGACAAGAGACCACATTCCATTACTGCTGTTTGCCGGTTGTGTTATGGGAGGGGCATTACCAAGACATACAAAGTGTTGTTATACAACCCGGGAAAGAAGAACTCAAACAGTGCTAGTTGGATGGGGCCCTCAAACCATTTGAAAGAGAAACATAGCGTTTTCAGTATTGAGGCACTTTGAGACAAACTTAGTAATCCTATGGGCAACCAGCAGATGAAATTGGGTACATCGTTGGAAACCTACCTGGAGACATGGCACCCTAGGACCTCAGAATGGAATAGGGCGGTGACCCACATTGCCAGGTACGTCAGTTTCGCTAATGCACCATACCACCTGGCTGAGGCGGCGCCCTTCGTTTGTTTAATGCAAGCCTTTGTTCCCCGTTGGCCATCTATTAGTAAGCAAACAATTGTGAGGTCGGTGGCGAGACAGGCCAATAAGATCAAGCGGGAAATAAGGGAAGAGATGTCCCAAATCCAAGACGAGTCAAGAGTTGCCATGACAATGGACATTTGGACAAGCAGGAGCACGGACCCGTATATAATAGTGACATTGCATTGGGTGGATGCCGATTGGAGCCTGAAGAAACGCATACTGGGTGAGTTTGGATGGCATATTCTGTGTCTTATGATATTTTGAATATTCGTGGTTGTCAATTGTTTATTGTTTGCATCCATGCCATGATTAATGGCCACTCGTGTGTGCTTTGCCAACCGTTTCATGTGCACTCGCTGCACTAGTACCGGCCTTCACTGGCCGGGAATCACGCCTTATTGAACATGGATCGTGCATGCTGTGTTGCCATGGCACGATAGCCATCAGTACTGGCTTGGCATCGGCCAATACTGTGTGACATGTCATGGATATCAATTCTTTACTGTTTGCATGCATGTCGTGATTAGTGACCACTCGTGTGTGCTTTGGCGACCGTGTCATGTGCACTCGCTGCACTAGTACCGGCCTTCACTGGCCGGGAACCACGCCTTATTGAACATAAATCGTGGATGCTGTGTTGCCATGGCACGATAGCGATGAGTAGTGGCTTGTATCGGCTAGTATAGTATGACGTATATCATGTGCAAAAGGTAACCCCCGTCTTTTAAAGCACAGCACGTTGGTGGTGACAGGGACTGCCAGCTTCCCTGAGAAACACATTGCAGACGCGATAAGCCGTGCCTTGCTCAAGATCCGATTGAAGTATGGCCTGCACCCTGTAGTTGCGCATGACCAAGTCATGACGGAGTCGGAGATGGAAGCGGACCCTGTGCGTGCGTTTCAGGACGAGTCGCCATGCGATCGTGTGGCTCTCACCACGGACTGCGCCTCCAATATGATTTCAGCAGCCGAGAAAATGGAGATTTTTGATTGGCACCCCTGCATTTGCCATCTGTTAAATACCGCAGTCAAGGCCAGTTTCCAAAATGTTAAAGAGTTTCAGCAGCTCGTCCAGCCGCTTCGCGAACTGGCAAGTCATTTTCACAAATCGCCCGTTGCTTGGAAGCTTTTCCGCTGCGCGCAAAGGAAGGTGCTAAAGGAGGAAGGGGCCAGCGATGTATCATCAGATGATGATGAGGAGGATTACTCAGGTGTAAGGGAAGAGGATGATGTTGCTGAGTTGCCCGATGATCCTGATGTAGATCTGACGGTTCCTGACAATGAAATGGAGCAGGCTTGTCCAAAGCGAATATTGCGTCTGGGGACTTGGTGCCCGACGAGGTGGAACAGCATGTATTTTTTGGTTAAGAGGGCGGTTTTGTTGGAGAGAAGCATCCGCGAGTATACAGCAAACGCGAGAATTCCTAGGATCATTATACCAGCAGCTGGGTGGTGCATTTTCAAACAAGTGTTGCCAGTCCTGGACTCCATACGGGAATTGTCTGAGCGATGTGAGGGGGACGAGTACATCACCATATCAGATGTCTTGTACAATGTGTTGAAGTTGTTGTACAACCGGCTATATATCACTGACACCAAGGCACATGCAAAACCTGTGTTGCTTGACTTCACCTCTGAGTTCACAAAGAAATTGTGTGCGGATTGTGATAATGTCAATCTAATATACTGCTGGGCATTAGCGGCGGCTGTGGACGGAAGGAGGAATACATTGCACTGGATGAGGAGGATCTGGAACAACGCTGACGATTGGCCAAATTTGGTGAAAGAATATGACACCTTGGCAAAGTTCCAAGCAATGTTGAAGCAAGAGATGACGGCATTGGTGAGTTCAGTTCTGATTTGTGGCCTTTGCCTTTGTAAATGTGTGCATCCAACCGTGGATAGTTTTGGCCGGTACCAAGTGTCCTTTGTGCCTTTGCATGCACGACTGTGCCTGTTGTGTATTTCGCCTTAAACGGCCGTCTCCTGGGATCACTTGGCTGCATGGGGTGCCTACTTTTATATCTTGCTTGTGTGACTAACAGCGTGCATATGACTTCTGCAGTTGAGGCACATGGTGAAGGCGCCCGAAGTCCATTCCTCAGGCTCATCATCCGAAGAGGATGCACCACAGGCTGTGCAGGAGAATTGGCTAGATGCGGCATCACCCCCACCTAAGGGACCACTATGTTTCCAACGATCAAAGAGGAGAAGACGGGCCCCATGCTCCCCACTGCACATGGACCCAGTGGAGGCCGAAGTCGAAAGGTGGTTTGATTTAAAATAGACACCAGCATATGAAGATCAAAAAAAATGGAGTGCTGGGGACTGGTGGCGCGAGAATCACACCAGCTTCCCCTTGGTGGCCAAGCTTGCACGTCGAATATTAGCAACACAAGTGAGTGGGTGAGTACAATTGGTTATGCATATATACCAAAGTGCCCTTATGTGAAATATAGAGTTGAAAGAAAGGAAAGGGCTGAATATCTTTGGCTGTGTTGCAGGTTTCCAATGCCAACAGTGAATACTCATTTTCCAAGTTTGGTTCTATTGTGATGCCAACTAGCTATGCATATATGCCACAATGCCCTTATGAACTTCACAGGCTGAGAAGTACTGAGCATTTTTGGTTGTGTTGCAGGCCTCCAGCGCTTGTAGTGAACGCTCATTTTTGAAGGCTGGCCTAGTTGTGACGGCCAAGCGCATGCTCCTCAAGCCCGAGAACGTGGATTATTTGTGCTTGCTAGGGTGGTAGATGGCAGAGAGTGGATGGTCACAGCAGAAGCTAGCGCATCGATGCAAGAAGGGGGGGAAGGGAGGGAAGGGAGGGAAGGGAGGGAAGGGAGAGAAGGGAGGGAAGGGAGGGAAGGGAGGGAAGGGAGGGAAGGGAGGGAAGGGAGGGAAGTAGTGACTTTGGATTCCAAAGTTTGGATCACCACCGGTGACCACCCTCGTTGGCCTGGCGTGGAAACTGTGGAGTACCGCCGCAGCAAGGGTGCGATAAGCAGAGATGGAAGATAACAAATCACAACTCATACTATTCGTTGCCCGTTTTTATGTATGTTGAACTGTTGAACTTCGATGTACTATGTTGGAATGGTGGATGAACCTAGGGTATCATATAGATAGAAGAGAATTTCTGTGAGAAATGTGTCCAATCGAATAGTGCAATTGGTGGATGGGCTTTACACTCGCTGCCCTAGCGTGGAAACTGTGGAGTACCGCCACAGCAACCCATTGTTATATGTGATACGTATCACCCATTCCCAAGTATGTTGAGTGGCTCAGCTGTGTTCAGAGGTGAAACCTTTTTGCCACCTACCTCAGGTGATGTGGGTGTTTGTGTGTCCGCGTTTGGTATTACAACTATGCCGAACCCTTGCTGCAATGGCCGGGAAGACTTGCCATGGGAGTGTGGTACGCAGCAGTACCAGCCGTAGCAAGTGGTGCAGGATTGCATGCATACAGTGTATGCATGCAAGTTCCAGTGTATGCCATACACTGGAACTTTACACATGGCTTGTGTGTTGTTCGGTTCTCCAAATCACTCCATGTATTACAAACCGCAGAATACATGACCTGGAAAACGCCCACACACATTTATCAAGCATGCAACCAACATAATTCGAGTTGCTGCAAAATGGAAACCCTTTGGCAACTTCGCCTTGACCTTGCTGTGGCTGGAAAGCAAGTACCTGTGGGTAATAACGGCCCAAAACTATTAATCAACGGATATTTTGTTACGGACCGGACGCCGCACACGTCATCCGTTAATTTAACGGCAAATAACAGTGAAGAAAAAGTGAGAACCGGATTTTGCGGACGGCAGTATGGCAAACAGCGGACCGGATATTACCGGACGAATATCACACTCACTTTTACGAACCGGACTCAACGGACCGGACAGCACCCGAGTGTGGCCACCCCTAAAGCATCCATCAAATAAGAATTGGTAGTGTTGATTTGCTTGATAGATCTTGTTGCCTCTATAGTCGTGCACTGGCCAAATGTATTGAATAGTTTTGTTAATGTTCCAATTCAATACCCATGGGCTATGACGGTCAATTCAACTTACCTTTACCTTCGCAATACCACGATACAAAAGTAATAACTCCCCAGTAATTTGATGCTCATGGAATCTTCAATCCAAACCCAATCCCTACGTGATTGGCGAGTGTGGGTGCAAAGCAAGGCACCTAGTGGGCATTGGGGCACCCCTTAAGTAGAAAGATTGCCCACCAGGGCACCTCTCTACATAAGACTTGGCTCTCTTTGGAACTCATGCCAGGAATACAACAGAGATCCCTTGGCCCACGTTCAAACGTACCCTGGGGACCAGAGGGTCTAGGCCGCCAAGGAATAGGATGGCCGAAAATGCATTTTGGCCATTGGCACAGTCCGCAGCTCTTGGCCCATATAGAGCGCCCACCAATGTCTCCCCAAGCAGAAACTCAGTAACCGGTAGTCATCCAATCGCTAAATACTTTGTAGTTGTTGCCATGAATGATGCTAAAAATAGAATACTTCGTATTCATAATCATGATCAACCATAATGAACATGCAGATTTTAGGGATTGGTTCAACCAATCCCTAAACTACACCCATCCGCCAACCCTCCCCCGTTCTCCACAGCACCAACCGGGCTTCCTCTTGCACACAGGACAGGGCAGGCTGGAGAAAGTGCCTCCTGCCACCCGGACGGCGTCCTCCAGGAACGCGAAGCGGAGCAGCCAAGCGCCCTGCGCCCTAGCCGCGGGGCGCCCTCCACGACAGCCTCCGGCTTCGGCTGGGCTGGCCGTCAGGTGCTCGCGGCAATGCTTCACACTTACCACATTGCCCATCCCCCGGAGGACCAATTTGCGATTCAGTGAACTCGTTCCCCTGTTCTCTTCGCCGAGCGCGGTTTGGGAGCCTCCGGGTGTCGCGAGTGGCCTGTCTGCCTGGGTGTCGCGGAATCCGTCTCTTTGTTTGGATCTCAATGTATGGTGATCCCGAGCCGCGCGAGAGGGGGGGCGGGGAGGTTCTTCGCCGGTCCCCCTACAGCCTACCCCTGGCACTTACTTTTAGATCTGGAAACTGTTTCCGCGCCTGGCGCCTGTGTTCACAAGCTGCGACACAATCCTTTTCACTGGATTGGGGCTGGGAACGGGAGCTGCCGTACCCAACCTCGCGGGAACTGGCGCTGTGCAAATGGGCGAGGCCGTAGACAGAGCTTTTCGGAGCGCCCTTGCCCGCCGCTGGGCGCCTCCACGTCTGTTACGCGAACCAGCAGGCGGAACAGGCGGGCGACTGAAGTTCGGTTCGCTTGGCTCGGATGAGCGGCAGGGCGCGGGGCTAGAAAATGGGACAAAAAAATGAGCCATTTTGTGGGAGGCGCTGCCTCAATTTTCCGAATTTTCAGTCTTATGCCCCATGGGTTCGAAATGTCCTTTCTGGTTCAAGACTTGAGCGATTGATGCTTAAGCGACGTTTGGTGACACAGCATTGGAACCAAGTGGGAAACTTGTTCAAAGTGTGGGAGGAATTGGAGATGGCTTGTCAGCTGCGAGAGGCGGCGCTTCACAACTCTTCCAAGCTGCGCATACGAGCTGTCAGGCTTGGCTTTTACGTTTACGTTTACGTTTTTACTTTTACGTCTTTATCCGTAAAAACGTAAATTTGCACAAGGCCCTATTTTTACGGCTAATTTTACGTTTTTGCTGCTCCCTGGGACACCTAGGTTAACCTAGGTGTAACGTTACACGATGAAAGTTGCGTGCACTGATTAGTCCTGCGCCATCTCCAGCACCCACAACACAATGTCCACCTCGCCCTTGGCAAGGTCGATAATGACGTTTAACAAAAACTCGTTTTCTGCCCCTTCCCGGGCATCTGGCTGCCACTCTCTGGACTGCGTAAGTCTGTATGTACTGTCCTTATGTACACCAGGCTGTTTTTTGGTTTTGTTGTGTTTACGTATTTTTACGCATTTTTATGCGTAAAAACGTAAAAAATTACGCGTAAAAATGTAAATACGATCAGTTTTAAGGCATAAAATCCAGGCCTGCGAGTTGTGCACATCCAGTTACAAAAATGAGTAAACTGACTAATGTATTGATTTAAGATATTAAAGAATGAGCAGCCTTGTGTGGTTGGGAACAAGGAGGCGAACGTGGATCCCACCACATCAGCTCGGTGCTCACAGTCGCTTCAAACAGGGGTGGCGATAACTGCCAGGTCCGTTATGTGCTTTTTTGCTTCCAGATGCACCGCGCCTCAGTAGATTTCTGTGGGATATAGTCGCCGACCACTGGATTGGACGCAACAGTTTCGTGGTAAGTACCCTGTACTTTTAATATCCATGCATTTCCGCGGAATTTTTCAATTCGCGCAATTTTGATCTGCGGTTGAAGTGCACCAATTGCTGAAGATTGCTCATCTGCAGTCACCATGCTATTGATCTGGATCAAGCGATGGTATTTGAACCGTTTTCTGTGCGATTTTTGCAAAATATAGGAGTTCTATGCATTGTTCCAATGATCCTTGGGTGGCACCATTGAGGGGTGTCACAACGCAATGGGAAGCAAAGGGCGTTTTTAACAATAATAAACACGACGCCTAACATCAAGCTTCATATCTCTTGTTCCATTGTAATGTGCCGATGTAGAATCGAACAACCGTTAGACCGTTACTTGTGGTCTGCTAACAGTTTGCAGTAATGAGGGTACTGTGGCCGGTGATTTCAAACAACGCAGTACATTTGTAAATGGCAGAATGGTAGGGTCAACCATCCCATTGAATACTTCTTCGACGCATGTTAATTTTCTAAAGCGCCTGTGCTTTCACCAGTCGGCATTGTATGTAGCTGGCGATGCTTTGTTAAATGCGGATATGGTTACGAAAAACGGATGCAGGAAAATGCGCTTACGCTGAAGAATTGTTGAACGTGTTAGGCTCCAAAGCGACAGTCTGTCAGCAAACGCAAAGCCGGCTCGGACTGTGTGCACACACCGTGCATAGATGCGTACCAGTGCGCTTAAATAAGCATGGATCTGTTTCAATACGCATACATTTGGAAAACTATAAATGCGCCTAAATGCACGCATTTGTGCTCAATAATATTGCCATGTGGAAAGCCTGGTCTGTTTCACGTCAGATCCGCTCCACAAAACGCACTGTTTCTGCGGTTGACACGGTCTAACGTTCTCTGAAGGAGGATTGGCCGGTGGCCTGTTTGGAATATTTTGACTCGCCAGTAATTGATTTAGGACGAATTGCTGAGAACAACATGGTACCAACTTTTGGCGGCGAAATTTACGGCGGAACGGTCAGAGCCAAAAATATATACTATCCTTGAGTTTCAAATAAATATCTTATGTATACAGTTCATTCGCAGTTTGCACCACATGTTTTGCACCGTTCCTTTGCACCAACACGGAGCTGGTGAAGGCGGCTAAAGCAGGCTCATTTTTTGCTGTGGTTCTTGCGTGGTTCTAATAGTTAATATCAATCAACATCTTATTGGTTTCGGTGGATCGGCTGCTTGAATTGGATGCCAAAAAATTGAGGAGAATGACCACGGTCAACTTGTCAGTCGTCAGATGGACGCTGTGCAGCAATCAGCGGCATGCTTGGAAGAATTTCCGGAAGCTAATACATGCGACGTACGTGCGCACGACTGCAAGGAGATAATTTCGAAACCCTTTGCGCAGCTTCCATTATGCGAGCAGAGTGCGCTTACGTAAGAGGAAAATTTGGCAAGTATTCGTCCATTTCGATTTAGGTATTTGCGCTAATCTGCACATCCTAACGAGCTTCGTTAAGATGTGACTGCTTAGCTAGGACTGTTTAAAGCAGTCTTGCCAAACCAACTGCACAAAGTGCTGCTAATTGCAGGAACTCAACTGTAGGACCTGTAGGACCCACGAATCTAAGTAGTATCTGAATTACAGGATACTCACCTTGCGATGCATTTTGCTGATGAAAATCAGAGACTTGTGCTTTGGAGCATGTCTGTGTCGACCTCCGAGCATACTTGTGTGCTGTCTCGAGTTCCCTGCGACTATTACGATGTTTTTATATATACTGCTTGATTCTTTTCATTTTGATGCTTTTCACATCTATTTTCAGTATAGTCGCGTGAAAGCAGCAGTAGTAGTAGTAATGGGTGACTCGTGGCGGAAGGCGTTTGACGAGGATGCCAGTCCAGAGCGCACCCCAAACTGTTGGTGACAGTAATTAGTAGCAATAAAATGTAATACATGCAATCACTCATTGCCAACCATTGCATGAGTATTTTTCACCTCGTTCAACTCGTCAACAGAGGAGCTTCTCCAGTATTGTAGATTTCGCCACGCTCAAATGATAACTCCCCTCAACTTTTGCCTTCGATTTAAGGTTCACTTTTATGGAAGGTTTCGCAATGGGGAATGTTAAAGTTTTTGCCACGACCGCTCGTCGTCATTATTATGCCCAACAAGTGTATGAACGATTGCCCAGTTGAAGAGCGCCACTGTGCAGCAGAGGCTTGCATGAGACGCCCAAACCACCAAGGCCCTCTGATCATCCTGATCTTCCAATGGTCATATCAGAGCTTCTGGTGATGGGGACTCTCCATACACATGCCCGTCTTGTTCTACAAGGTTAATTGGATCGGTGTTGTCTTCGGCAGGCAAAGGCATCAGCTGGGTTTGAGTTGAAAGATTGGAGGGAAGAGTTGCTGGCGACTGCTCGCCTATGAGCCTGGGGGGCGCCGGCGTCAGAATGGATAGGATCAAAGCCTCCGAATCCCGGGCGGAAAGTGCTGCCGACACCCATGAATCTCATATTTCCAGTTTCGAGGTGATGGATGCGATGCATCACAGTGTAATTGATTAATCTCAGTGCACACTTTACCGTAACGCAAGGTTGATGTGCATTAATTACATGGCGGTTTTGTGGCGTTATGAAGAATAGAGCAGGAGTTGAGCGCGTTGTAGTGAGAGGCTACATTGCGCACACAAAATGACCGTGGCTTCTATTGCTCTCAGACTTCGGTCGTCGAAATCCAGAACGCAAGCGCGATGCATTGTTTCAACGCCATAATGCTGCAAATGTCTGATACCCTCCATCTCCTGGCATGAAGGCTGTGAAGGTCATCTTCAGGTTAAGGCTTGTTTTAAGCTCCATTTATCAGGGCTCTCGTACCCTTCATGACCCTCATATCCGATATGATAGATATCGGACAATCTCTGCCATACATGCTCTCCTTCTCCGCTCTCTTGCAATATGCCATATTTTGCGAGTGTCGACTGCCCTGCCAACGTATACCCATCAAGGAGACGCGCTAACTGCTGGTAGCCATGCGTGCGCATTCGTTTCTAGCTGTGTGCCATTTGTCTTGACTACATCCATTCTACTACCAGATTCATCCCCACGAGCGATTCACTGCCGATTTCGGTGTCATTTCAGCCTCTGCGGCTATCTCAGTGGATACTTGAACATGTTCGAAGCACTAACCCTTTCACGATTGGATCTACCGCAATGCTCTATTTCGTCTTTTGTTGGTCAGCAAAATGTCGCCTTAAATGGCAATATCCAGAGAGCTGCAGCACGATTCGAACCACAGTACAATGAAAATTATGTTATGCCACAAAAGTCTTTATGTCATATTATATGTGCATTCCAACCCTGCTCCCTAATCAGCAATTTACCGCTGCCTTTCTCTCCGCATTGTACTCTAGAGATGAGCGAAATAGCCTTTGAACGCGCTCTTTCAAAGCACAGCCAGTCCTATTTCAACGCTCCTTATTCAACTAGGCTTGTGTTTGTATCTGTCAACTATTGCGTTATTTACACATTCACCTGCGAGGGGTACTGCTCGCTGACATAAGTTCACGGCGTGGCGTCCACAGTCGCAAGATCGCGAAATCGTGGCGCTGCTGAATGAGGGGTGGTTCGGTCCGAAAGTTGGTATCGTGTCCCCTCGCCATCGCACCCTGAGGCCGAAAGACTCGCATGATGACAAGCCCCTGCGCGAGCGTCTGGATGGAGCAACGCCCGCCCACATAGGTGAAGCCTCTTAGGGCTTTCGCGACGCACTTCTTCAACTGCTCGTATTTGGCACAGATAACATTCAGCGCTGTTCTGTGCACTTTCAAGAATCAGGGTTATGCAAAGCCCACCCACATGAGTGATTTATCTTTGATCTGTCGCTGACGGTATTACATGACTGTAGCTAGCTGTTTGTTGTAGGAAGCGAAATTTTCGGAATTGCTCTGTGCCCTTGGAGAAACAGGATGTGATTGGACACGCTGCAGGCGGATCATTGCGCAGAATATGGAATCGCCCGTGTCTGCTGTGGAAACTGTGCCGTTGGCTGTGATGGAGAGGATGGTGGCAGGCTGGAATTGTTTAGAAATGCCTTTCGAGACTTCCCAGCTAGACGTCGGTGAACCTGGCTTAGCTTTTGACATGAACGTATGCGGTGCCAGTCTTGACAATCACACCGATCACGAATGATCCGTGAACAGTGTTCGTTCGTTTGTCATTGATGATGAACGTGATTGTTGAGGCTACCATCTCAGACCATTGTGAGAGCCTCGCAGGTCCTACCTGTAAGACTCTCATAATAGTTTGCGATTCAATGGCGAGAGATCTCATCAACCAGCTGTTGCATCTGATGTTGTTCAGCAATCGGGGCTGGGCCCCCGTCGATCCCATCATGTACGGACTGACTTGCGGACCTGGATTGCTAGGCACTGTGCTGCGCATACACGTGAGAAGGCAAAATGTGGGCGATAGGAGTGCAGAAATTGTACGAAATATATTTGGACAAAGTTCCTGAAACAAAATATTTCACAGGCTTGGAGCAATCGGGCAAATTACTAAGCGCACGGTTGCTTGTTTTCTGTAAGTGTTGCCCACGGTTTGGCTCAACAGAGAAAGTGCGGCATCCATTTTGTCTCACATTCGTTCTCCTAATCGATTCTAATCTGATGCAGCTTCCTGTGCGGAATTTTTATCCTCATTTAGGCCAGGGAAAACTTCAGTGGTCTCGACTGAAGTCTGTTCATCCATCCGAGCTTCTGAAATCTGAATTTGATGACGAGGAGGTGATCGAAGTCAACTCTGGTGGCCGCGTGCTTTTCTGTTTTTTTGAATCGGGTGAGGCAGATTCATGCATTACAAAGTGCAAGAAAGAAGTGTGCCAGAAATTTTTCATTTGGAGAATCATTTGTCACATTCAGTGTAGCAAATTAGTGGCATGAATTTAGAATTATGTTCACCATCGCATTGCAGGCGCAAAGCAGGACTCAGCGGCAGATGACTGTGATGCTGTGGCAACAATAAAACCGAACGGATTTAGTGATATTTGGCAACAGAAAGCCAAGTGCGTCAGCCTTGCTGAACTATCAAACAGGTGATTAATATCAGCTTCACCTAATGCCTCAAGCTCAACTTGGCACCCTGTCAGGAAAAGCGGTGCAAACAAGTACCTTAAGATACTGAACCTCATACCACATTTCCAAAAAGAGGGTGAGCAAGGAGTTGTATATTCTAATGTTTACCCGCATATTCCATAGTCCTTCATCTACCCGTATTTTCCCATATTTCAACAACAATTTGTATGCTTCCTCAACTATAGGGAATCAGACGTTCTTGTGGCAGGAAGCAGAGCACCCGGAGCTGCCTGTTTTCTGCTCTTCTTTCTGTCGTATTGATCCGAAAAGGACGTTGGCTAGCTGAGTCATCAGATCTCAGCTATCCAGTGCATGGATGCGCACTTTGGATTTCCTGTGCTGTCGAATCAACGCTTTGCTCAACACAAGAAATATTTTTCCTCTTGACAGGTGGATGGATTTGCAATCAGTGCATCCACTAATTGAAAGTGTCCTCAGCGGATGCACTGCTCGTTAATGCATGAATTGCTCATCGGACGACAGAGCAGACTTCATAAACGATGTATTGGGTCCGTTTATTGACGAATGCAAAGAGAGCGCTCTTGAGATAAAAGGCGGTGCAAAGTTTGGTGCTTCTTGTTACTTGCCTGCACAGTGTTGTTTTAAGAGGGCATGTCAAATAGCCGTCGACGGTTGTCGTTTGCAGATTCGGTGGAGAGCTCCAGGGACGTCGCCATTGCAAAGTTTGGGTCGACGAGGCTGGCCATGCAGGCTGAGCACTTCGCCAACGAACTGACGCGCCATTTAGACATCTCCGCCCCCATGTGTCGTATCGTTCGAAAGGAGGTGAGCTCATGTTACCGTCAATCAGTGGTGTCCGGTTGGAGCCTCCTCCGAAACGTGTTGCGGCCAGTCTCCATCGTGTTGGACATTCTAATGGTCACAAACCCTGCTTTGGCTTCAAATTATTGTTCCTCCCGAAATCTTTGGGCTGTAAGTTGCAAGGCACGCTCCTGCACATTTATGGCGGCGCCGGCTTTGTGGAGGAAGCGGGAGCGGAGCTTTCATGATGCGATCACCATAGACTTGTTGGATATCGAGAGGTCGATGCATCGTGTGCACATTAGACCGCTGAGGATCGTTTTCTGTCGACGCGCAGAAGCGCTCAAGTCATTGCTAGGTTGCAGCCCCTCCATCTGCGTCAACACATCTCGAAATGCATCCTCCTGATGGAGCCAGAGATGTGCGTTTGAGATAGGCACAGAAGAAAGGAACAAAGCCAACTGCCTCCTCATTGTGGTGCTGGGAAGTTGTTCTGGAGAAATGGTTGCTTCCCAGCAAACGCCCCATGCACGCTCGACATTCTCACGCTGCCTCTGTTCCAGAATCTTCGTCATTTGTCGTTCCTGCTGTACTGCGTGGAGCAATGTGCACGTTTGATGGTGTAACAGTAACAACAATTTTATATTTACTGTATGAATCAATATATTGTGTATAGAATGTGTGTTTCTGGATAATTCACCATTTCGCCGCACGAACGATGGCATTCGATTTGATTACGGTAAGCTGAAAAGGGTGTAACAGTGATACGGCTTGAGTTGAACCTGGAACAACTTTCGGTAATGTGGGCTCCCGACAATGTACACAGCCTTGCGCCCATGCCACTGAATAGCCTTTCGAGCAGTACTAAAACAGCCTTCGGATGTTGTGGACAGACCAATGCTGTCCTAACAGAATTGCTCCGCAGAAACTTGTTGCAAATTGTCACAACGAAAGTAAACTGGATGGTAGCGTTGCGTCGGAAATGTTACAAACGTTACACATCCGAGGCAATGCGACAACTGGGATAGAATCGCACTGTCCCAATCGTGTTTATGGCCTTTAGCGCCAGCTGCGCTGTGGCTGAGGCCCGTGCTGCCGTGCCAGTGCACGACGGCGTGCTGGTGTCTATTTATGCATGTCCAAGTGCATCCCAAGCCCATTGCGCACAATCCCCGTGCGAGAGCATTGTGGACTTCTGCGCACAATTCATGCATACAGAATGTGATCCGGAAAATTGTCCCAGGCTGCAGCTTGTTGAGAAGTGAATTGGGAACCTACCCAAACCTGCCATATAGTGTCCTAGCTACGCGACCTGAAAAGGATGACACTGGGCGCTTGGCAGGGCCCGACTTCAGCCGAGTGGGAAGATATTTTCAGTGTGGCGAAAGGCGTTGGTAAGAGGGGAGAAGACCTGGTGGTTGAAATGGAAGAGATGCCGTGCATGCTTCTGATGGAGTTTGTAAAAGGCAAGCCGCTCTTGGAGGTTGACGAAGCGTTTAAGGCAGGTATTGCGCTCAGCATTGCACATCTGGCGCTGGTGCCGTTCGCTAGCTCGAAGCAGTGCTGGGTTTCCATCAATAGCCAAAAATGGACCAAAATAACACTTTTTGCGGACACACATAAACGCGCTGAATCAATGTTCTGCACTCTAAGAGCACGAAAATAACCCGTGAACTTTGTACACGTTTGAAGACGTGTTATTTGGCTTTTTTTTCCTAGTGCACGGCGCGGTCCCGCGTTTGCTGCTGATTGACGCGCGAGTTCGATACAGCACAATCTGGGATGTGCACTTCATGGAGAGTTTCATTGATCAATTTCGGTGAAGAAGTGCTGGTCTAGGCCAGTAGTCGCCGCCTTGCTCAAGAGTAGTGACTCTTTAACAGAAAGTTGCATAAATGTCCCAGGTTTTATGAGATGTTATGAATCGGAGCACATGCCGTGCTGGCTTTGCCCTGGAAATCGGCTCGTGCGTACATCGGCTTGACAAAGTCCGCATTTCTGGTTGCAGCCAATTTCATTATGCTACAAATCCTATTGTGCATGCTTACGCAGCTTGCAGGTGGCGCAGTGACGCACGAGCTGTGAAAGCTATTGCCGTGACGCGTTGCTATCCATTTTGTGTGAGCAGGATCCATACCTGGAATCGACAATGCATGATTTGGGCCGAGTCTTCCTGCTGGACATGCTATTGGGAAACCCGGACAGACTACCCAGCAGGGATCTGGCGTGGCGCGGCAATGCTGGGAACCTGCTTTTCGGGTCGTGCGACCAACAGGCGCGGTTCTTCACGATAATTCTGCAGATTCAGATATTTCTGTTGGACAGGATTTTGGATTGGTCCAGGATTTTGGATTGGTCCCACTGTTAGCAATCTGAGAGAATAACACAAAGTTGTATGCTCAGGGTGAGGAACACCTGTCAGGGGAACCCTTCAAAGACTTTATTTCCTTCTGACAGAAAGGAACCTGGGGCAGTGTGCGATGGTGGATTTGAGCCTTGAATTGAAATCCGCTGTGGTGTTTTCCGACCCAATTCCTCGAACCTCTGCTTTTTCGCATTTGTTCCAAGGGGATTTTTGCCCTTCCAGGTGACGAGGAGGGTGGTGGCGATAGACTCCTGTGTGCCGCGCAAGCCGCCCGTTGGCAAAGCCACAACGGAGGATGAGGCAGTGCAGAAGATGGCGGAATTGATAATTCACGACACGGGAGTCGCCCAGGGCGTCTTGCAGCAGGTGGTGCTTTGGCAGGGCTGCTATCCCTACAATACAAATTTTAACAATACGAGATACAATGGCCTCTATGTTCTGCTACACAATGTGATCGTTGGTAAAGAGATCCGTATCCTGGATATCGAATATGACATGGTGGCCGCATCCCGGATATGCGCATCCAGGACATGGCTGTATGCCGGATATGGACTCTCCACTTCCAGGATATAGGCGCCCACATCCTGGAAATACGGCGAAGCATATGGGTGAGGATGTGGGCGAACATAATCTGGGATATGGCCGTATCCTGTATACGTTTTCAAGGATATGCCACTTTTTTCCGACAGTGTTGTTCATTCAGTTTAGAAATTGACGATGGCCGAGCAAAACAGTTCATGTTTTATTATTGGAAAGGAAACATGCACGCAATACACGTACGTTTCTGTACTCATGCAGCACACTATGCCATATGTGCATTATAGGTGTACATTCCCGTATCTTCCCAGGTGTGCGGCGATCAGTCCGTGCCCAATAGTGAGGATGCTGCTGGTGAATGCATTGTAGATTTGGCAAATTCCGCCTTTAAGCTCACGAGGACAGCGACCACCCGCATTGAATTGCTCCAAGCAGTTCATACGCCGTCTAGGCTACAAAACTGCCCAACTGGGTCATATTGGGACTTTCCTAATGCATATCTTCTATGTTTTTCTTAGCCTCCTACGCACCCTACAGGCACATTCCCTGACCTTTGATGCCTTGCATGATATTAATCAGAATCTGTACTGGAACAGGTGGTTCAGGGTGGTAAAGCGGCTGACTCGATGGCGGGCAGGACTCCAGATGAAAATTTGGCACAGATGTTTCAAGAGGGGCTAAAGACATGTCTAGGGGGAGTCCTCAAGATACAGGTGGAGTTCGGATATCCAATTTTTCAAGCCTTCCCCTGGACCACCATTTAACCCAATGGGAGGCTTAGTGCCTCATCAAACCGATTTCTGACCACTAGGCAGATCGCTCCTAACAACGGGGCTCTCACGGTCCCCACTCCAGCCACAACCACTTCTTCGCTGTTTTTATTTGTGAACGAGGCCGAACAGCCACACGCACTCCACATGCACGACACCTGGCAGCAAAGGCATCCTGCAGTCCACGCGGACCGCACGGTGACGGTACATGGCGATAGTGAAAGCCGGGCGGCATAGCGCCAGGAATGGTGAACCCAGATGTTGCAATACATAGAACTGTTCCGCATTCTGAAATTGGTCCATGGGAAGCGCGATGGTAGCCATCACCAGCTCTGATGCCCACGCCCCCGAACACACCTTCCCATGGGCTTTGCACGAGGACACAAAACAGGGAAGGGGGGGAAGGGCATGCATCTCCAAGGTGCATATTCTACACCATCGTACAATCACATGTGTTCAAGGCTCATTTTGCTACAAGCAACACAACAGGTTTCATCTTCCTGACATTCATCCATATGTATTAAATACATTGAATAAGTCGATATCTAGACCGGAGAAACTTTTCATGACCGGAGAGGTTGAACTCGAAGCGTCTAATTCTGAGTATTTGTGCATGTGTTTACGTCAGTGCAATACATTCGCGTATTGTGCATATCGCAATGTTTGTGTGGTGCACCTGCTCCTTGTGTCAACAACATTTGCAAAACCTTTCCCAATCTGCAGGGTCTCCTGGAGATGATGTGCGATGTCATCAGCGAGTGGATCACCGAGTTTCTGAAAGATATCGAGGAGTCCACCATGGATGCCGAAGGCGCCACTACTGACAACAACCCCATCAGGACTGCCACTCCACGAGGGCGCTCTCCAACGCCGCCCAGGGGGCCCGCAACACCCCCACCGATCCCCATCCCACACGTTCCCACATCCCCACAGGTAGGTTTACACATGGCTTCTCTGTCCACATTTGCTGCAACAAATCGAAGGAACGCTCTCTTTTGGGACAGCGGCGCAATACCTAGCATGTCATGTTACTCGGTTGTAACATTGTTCCCCCCAAAGATGTATCAGCTTCTAATAACGGGGTGCGAAGCACTGAACTTCTTTGGTGGAGATTGCGCAGGAGACAAGCAGATAGTGAGACGTGATTTCGTCCCTTTCTACTAATGTTGCATCTTTCATGCACGATTATTGGCAACACGTGGACGGCCGTTGCGCAAAATGGAGACGTTTCCCACCAGCATATTCAACTTCAAAGGAGCGGCTGCCACAAACCCGTGCACAGCGAGTCAGGAAATTGAACTTCCTGCCCTCCTTTGGGGAAAACTGGTTTGGGGCTCAGTGCTCTGCGGGACTTGCTTGTACCATTATTGGTAAATCATTAAGTTAGTAAGTTATTAGGTATTGTCAAGAGCTCATGAGAACTTCACAAATTTGTGCTCTAAAAATGCTTCCTTCCCAAGCGTCTCTGCAGGTCAGCCGGCCCTCGTCCCCCTGCGGGTCACGGACTAGGTCGCCCTCCCCCATGGCGGGTCGGCCGCCGAGCGCGGGTGCCA
Organism: Ostreobium quekettii; assembly: GCA_905146915.1. Classification (NCBI taxonomy): domain Eukaryota; kingdom Viridiplantae; phylum Chlorophyta; class Ulvophyceae; order Bryopsidales; family Ostreobiaceae; genus Ostreobium; species Ostreobium quekettii. The sequence goes on along the minus strand of CAJHUC010000760.1, from coordinate 80,688 downwards.
GAGCCACGACGCCTCGGGGCGGCAGGGGGGCCGTTTCTGGGCTGATGGCGTCCGTGACGGTGCGCCTGAAGAAGATCAAGAAGGACTCGAGGCAGGACGAGATGCTGGCGGAGAAGGTGCAGCGGTGGAAGGAGGTGTTCAGATCGAGAGGTGGCCGTCAGACCTGTGGCGAGGCTGTGGGAGTGCGGGAGGTGGAACGCACTCTGGCGCGTGCTCCATTGTCCTGTTGTTGTGTCTTCTTTGTGCTCTATTGTCTAGTTTTTTTCCTTTGGTGTTTTCTTTTTCTCGTCCATTCTGTGACGAGAGGGAGGCAGCACAAGCGCCGCTCGCTGCCGCACCTGTGGCGCGCTGCTTTGATTGCAGAACCGAGTGCGTGGGAGGATGCGGTGCAAAGGAACAGCACCTCTGATTCCGGCGTCCAGAATCCAAATGCTTCTCCAAACACCTGCTGCGGTCTTCTCATTTGCGTTGCATCAACGATGTGGGGACGTGGCACAGAATACGCAGGCCCTTCGAGATCGACCAGCCCGACCACCGCCACTGCTTGTCTCAAAACGTGTGCTATAACCATGCAAGTGGGCAGTGCGACATCTGCATGACGTGCACAGCGGCGTACACCAGAAGGAAACGCCATGTTGTCGATGCCAGCTGCAATGCCATTTGGACATGCATTGATACCCCCACAGTCGATTTGGTACCATTGCAATCACTGTGGTGGCGTCAGCGTGTCCCAAACGTCAATGCAGTTGGCGCAAACACAATGGCGTCTCTGTTGGCGACGTATGAACTCCGCACGTATTGAACTCGATCAGACATTGTGGGTTCGAACAAACACATGCATTTGGTACCACTGTCCAACACTGCCACTTCGGTGAGAGGGCTATCGCTCTGCCATGCGACAAATGCAATCGCATGCGCAACTTCACGTGTAAATTGCCAATTGCGGATTGCATGATTGATGTACTGATGACATTGATATGCATTTTTTTTTTGAATTCCAATGTATTACATCAAAAGATAGACGAAGGATCTCCCCCCCAAAGCGTAAAGTATGCAAAGATCCTTTTCCAGCAGAAGCTGATGCAGGATCATAACCAGGAGATGAGAAGAGCATGAATGTTCGAAGAAACATGGCATTGATATGTATGTGTATGTGTATGTGTGTGTTGTGTATGCATTGATGATATTGATATTGTGTTGACTGCCAATCAATACGGGGTAAACCGGTTTAGTGTACTGCGCTCGCAGAGGCCGACCTGCGCACCGCCGTGGGCGAGTGGCAGCACCGCCACGGCCTCCACTCCGCGCGCTTCCTGACCACCGGGTTCCTGGACGGCACGCACCCCATCGTGGACGCCTACGAGCTCAAGATCCGGCTGGAGCACATGCTGCGGCGGCTGAGGATGCTGCAGGACGCCGCCTCCACGGCGCGGCCCATCTTCGTCGCCCAGCGGGTGTACCTCGGCAACGCGATGGCCTCCCAGGCCCTCCACACGCTGAAGCACCTGGGAGTGGGCCACATCGTCAACGCGACAGACGTGCGGAACCGCGCTCGCGAACAGACCCTGTGGGCTCGAATAGAAACGTGTGCATGGAACCACCGCCCGGCATCGCCGCTTTCGCGCAAGGGCTTTTGCTTTGTGGAGTGGCAAATGTTCTTTCAACGAGGATGTAGGTGTAGGTGCTGCAGGTGATCGGGTGGGGTCTAGGTCGAGCCTGACGGTTCTAACTGGGAACTTCGAGGCGCCCGAAGCAGACCGTTCCGTTGCGTTGTTCGGTGTTGTAGTGCTAGAATAGGGTGGCAGTTTAGTCGAGTGTGGCCACTGCAATAGCTGAGCAATGGCGGGGACCGTGCGCAGTGTTTGTTCGGGGTTTGTGTCCTGGATTGAATTTGAGGCATGGAAATTGGCCCCATGACGCGTTCGAACACATTCGCGCAAACTGGAAGTGAAAATAGCAGAATTCGAAAGTGAAAAACAAAGGCCAAACTGGGCAGAATTATAAGTGAAAATCTTATGAAAAACGAAACTATGCAAGCATGGGAAAGAAATAGCTAATATGAGATGTGGCAGCAGTGAAGCAGGAAATCGCTCCAAATCTGCAGGAGCTCTCCTGTCCAAGCGCAATTGACCGGCAAACGAGGCTCATGGCCGTTGTTGATGAGCCCGATTCTGGCAAAGTATTGGAAGGCGTCCAAAATGTACGACGATGGCATCGACGCGCACAGCACATCGATTTTCTGCAGAAGCGAAGGAAATGATGGCATGCGGGTCATTGTCGAATGGGACCGTGTGGTTCAAATGCAATTCGTTTTACTAATCCGTAACACGGTTCTCGGTTGTCCACAGGACCTCCTCCTTCCCGACGACGAGTGGGGGTTCGTGTGCATGAGGGTGGCAATGGCGGACAACGAGAACGAGGACATCGAGCGGCACTTTGAGTCTGTGCACCGTTTCATCAACTCGGCCAGGGAGTCGGGCTCCGGGGTGCTCGTGCATTGCCACGAGGGCAAGTCGAGGTCGGCGGCGCTTGTGCTTGCGTACCTGCTGATGGAGAATAAGTGGACGCTGAAGGACGCTATGGTGAGGTTGCCTGTGATCATTTGCGCATGTGCACGCGTTGCAAGCGCTGGATGCCGCGATTATTTTGTCACTGTGTCTAGAATTAATAGCTTGTTCTGGCGAAATAATCTATGTGAAAATATGTCAATATCGAAAATAGAACTGTCGGGCACATGTCGTTTCTGAAACAATGAATGCGTGCAACATTTCAGATACTTGTCAATTCCTTCCAGTGTTGTGGGGGTGAGAATGTTAATTTGTCGACTGTGTTGTTGAGCGTCCAGTTCCGAACGAGCAAAGTCGACAAGTGCCTGTAAAGCACGGGTGTCGTTACGTTGTGTATATTCAATAAAGCGACTAGTGGCTGCTTCTCAGCCACTGACCGTTTGCCTTGTCTGTCCATGTTGCTTCCTGACGCAGCGTTTTTACTAGAGTCACGCTTGACATGTGCTGCGCAGTGCTGTTTCTACATGTGGACCAACATTTAGATTCATTTATGGTAAAATGACAAAAGGGGGTCCTCTGTGACAAAAGGATGTCCTCTGCGGGGATGCATTTGACAAAAGGGGGTCCTCTGACCGCCCCCCGTACATTAGCCGCGCGTTGCAAGACCGGCGCCAGACTGGCGCCATGTTTAAGTGAATCATTCGTACCATAATCTATTTTCTCTTTCACCGAATTTCACAAAGAATTCTGCAGTCGTGATCCTCGTAATATGGTGATCGAAGTGGTGAAATATGCACAGCTGGACCCCGATCAAATTCGCATTTTGATACCGCGTGAGATGGGACATGACGATAATAGAATTTTGATCGAATTTTAATAGAATTTTGATAATTAATAGTAATTTTTGAATTTTAACAGAATTTTGATAATTAATAGAAATTTTTGAATTTTAATAGAATTTTGAGGGCACCAGCTGTTCCTGGAATGTGAAGATTTCAGGAGTGCATGTCTGTCATTTAATGATTGAAGTGACATGTCTTCTGGAATTTTCAGACAGTAGAAGTGCTATTGCCTTCAATCTGTCGATTGAATTGCATACAGAGTTTTGACTCCATCTTAAATTTTGACGCAATTCCTTCCAGGGGCAGTGGAGGTGTTCTAGCTTAAAACAGCTCCACTGATCCTGGAACGAACAGCGTTCACGACTCTTACATTTCAATCTTTGAGTTTGTTCTAGAATTTCCGCCCATCCCCGTTCCCCCAAACCATAGGATCACATTTGGGCTTTCTGCTCTGCCATGGTCATTGCGCAACTGAAGAGAGTGCGAGCTACGGCAAAATTGACGAATTGTTCGTACCCATTTTCTATCATATTGTCCCTGAGTAAGTTCCTGGGAATTGGGTTTGCTCTTGGTGGCTGGATGGTGGGTAGTTGTGACTGGGATGTGCGCAGGTGGGAATGGGGGCCGCGCTTAACACAAGCAAAAAATCGGCCAAAATACACGGTTTCGAACCGTGTAAAAACCGTGTAAAACCCTGCCAAAACGTGTGAAAATCGTACACTCAATCGTTACTACACTGTCTGGTCAAATTTTCATGCGACAAATGCACGACTTGACACGATTTTCGCACGATTTTGAATCGTGTTGGAAGGTGGCCGATTTTCAAAACCATGTAGTTTGGTCTGTTTTGTTACTAGTGTAAGCCGCGTGCTTGCCATATGCTCGCCAATAAATTCGTCCAACTGGAAATTTCCAGGCGTTTCTCCTGGACCGCCAGCCGAAGGCTTGCCCAAACCCCGGATTCATGCAAAGGTTGCTGGACTTGGACGAGCGCCTCAATGGAAAGAGAAGCCTTAAGGTCAAGAAGAAGAAGCCGGAGGCGAAAGTGTGCCCCTTGTGTTCCGAGGCTGTGGGCATATCCGAGGAGAGTCTCATGGTGCACATGAGGTCCAAGCACGGTGCCTGACGCTCTGCGGCATTTGCTGTGGACGGTGCTCTCAAGCGGATTCTGGAATGTTGTATTGACAGGCGCAGCCCTTCTTCACATCTCCATATCATGAATTTTTGCTGGCGCATTGAAGATACTCGATGCCGGTGAGCATAGCACAGGGACAATTGACGGACTCGTTTCTTGCGGCGTATGGGAATTTCTGATCTTTGGTTCCCAAGCTTGGAACGAAAGGTTGGGCGCGCTCACTGTCCTCTGAAGCCAGAAATTGGAATTAAAGGAGCGGCATCGCTGGCAGAATTGAGAAAAGTTCCCGTTCACCTTGAGGTCCACGATCTCGCATGCCTTTCGCGAGTACATTGGCAACAGCAACAAGTATGTGAGCTGCACAAGTCCGTTTCATGCCATTGGCAAACAGAGTTCCATCAAGCGACCATTCTTGCAGTTTTGTTTCCAGAACAATACCCAATGTTCCAGAACCTGTTTGCCCCAGGGTCATGACCACGTACATCTATTGCACTGCGCGCATCATACCCTAGATTCAAAATCGGTCGCCGGAAAGGGGTGCATGAGCGCATTCCCAACCACACACACAACCCGCTTTTCATGGGAGTGAGCAACTGATCCCTATTCCACGAATCCCGGGGCCTAGTTATCTCCCCGGAAGCCTCGCAGCCTCCATTAACTCAGTAATTAACAACAACAGCTAACTATTGCAACGACCGGCCAAGCACCGCTGAATCACATTGCTGTCGCGAAAGCGCCGCACTCTCCCCGCGCTATCCCGCTGACAGTCGCAGACGTTGATGCATAGTTGCGCCGCCAATCCACCCGTCTATCCGTCCACAAACCATCGGCGTCGACCATCGCTGCCAACTGGCATAACCCCGGCATGAAATGCGCACGAGAATGTTGCGAAAACGATGCTAAAATTACGACTCCACAGCGAAGACGCTCTCCCGCGTGGCACCTCCCAGCATGCGTGACGTGATGCCGGTGTTGCGCACGATGATGTCGTGCAGCTGCACCTCGTCCCTCAGGATGCTGTCCAGCCGTGGGTAGATGTCCACGAGCATCTGGGTGAACGTGAAGCCCTTGTAGAACAGGCGGTCGCCGTCCCTGTCGCGCGGGAAGTCACAGGTCAGTCCGCGCGGCTAACCATTGCTTGGATTATCAAAGGCATCTGCATGTGACAATTCCTACACGCACTGGGCAACAATTGTTGGCCCTTTGTCTGTGTATTATAAAAAAAGTGATACTGCACTTAGGATCTTAAGCGCAGCATAGCGGTATGGGTCTATACCCTCATCGCTAGGGAGTGGCTTGGCACCAAAAATAGCTTGGAACGAATGCAGTTAGTGTGTACTCTTATCATGCAATTAGACGATTTAGCCACCTGATCCGCGCGAAGTTCTCCTTGATGTTCTCATAGAAGAGGTCGCCAACCAGGCGGCAGTCCTCAGATGGCTTCTCCGCCAGGCCACCGATGATTGGGTCGACAAGGTCAACCTTGCCGTACAGCTTTTCCAGCTTGTCGGCAAGTTCCGTGTCGCCACCAGTGATGTCGGAGAAAGTCTCAGCTCTGGAGAGGACAAGGCGTCAGGACATTCAAAACGTGTCGGACGAATATAACGTTCCGAAATTGATTGCGAAGCGCCACACTGTGTTCCAGGCCCGTTGGCAAAGTTCAAGCCAAGGTTTCAACTGCACAAGAAGCTCACACGGCAGTGCCCACTGCCAACCGCTTGAATTGTGCAGACCACGCAACAAACTAATTATCTCAGCAACAGCAGTCCAACATGCTGTAGTGTGGCACTCTGCTGGCCCTCCCCGTGCACATGGAACAATCGACAAACGCAAAGCGACTGAAACACTTGGTATATAACATTTTTCCTTGAGGCAATGGCGGCCCCACATACTGCTCCATTGGGACGAAAGATACACAGGACCACATGCTGACAACCCCCGACGCCGCCCAATGAATGTAAGGCCAGCAATCTGTCACATTTTAAAATGGTGAATCAAAAAGGGATTTTGGCCGCCACCACGCGGACGAAGCAATTTGGATGCATACATTGTTTCAGCAGTCTGCAGGTCCCGTGGGCTTTCATGCCAAAGCACCCTGTACCAAGAGCATTGGATAATTGCTCCGCGGGCGGACCCATGGGTTGGCTGGTCCTTTGCCGGCAAACATACGATCCCATCCCCACCACCGCCACCGCCCTTCCCTTCTTTACCGTGTGAGGTTGAAGGCCTCCCGGGCGTCGTTGTACATAGGCAGGCCGAAGTCCCTTGCCTGCTGTATGTTGATCGCCATCAGGTCCCCTGACAACACGACCGGGTCCTGGGTGGCCCAGAAACTTCTCAGGTCCTCCGGCACCACGGTGTCCACCGCCCCCGCCTCGTGCCAGAACATGCCAAGCAGCCACTCCTCAAAGTTTTCGGGCGACAGGACGTCGCCCGCTGGTTGGCCAAACGTCGCCCGCGGCGGCATCTCGTCGGTTGGATCCTTGGGCGGGAAGTTGGAATCCGTGGCCACCTTCCAGAGCGTGCTGCCGTACATGGAATGCAGGAACCTGGAAGGTGCCTAACGCTGGTAAGAATGGGTATGAACATGGCGAAGACTACCCAGCTTGGAGGAATTGGTGCTCAAATTGCGATGCAACATTTCAAACATGTTCTTCAACGCCATGGAGCAGCTGTTTTCAGAACGCACTGTCCTTTTCCAGATGCCATGTTTTAGGACAACATGGCATTCAATCGGGTCCCTCTTTTGCGCAAGGATGACTTTGAGACACTTTTCCAACCATAGGCACATGGCGATCAGATTTCCGAGGCTGCGAGCGTGGCTGCACGCAAAATATGCCTGAGAAAAGTGCACCGCTCTCCGGCACTGAGCAACGCGGACAGCCGGCAAGCGGTGCACCACACCTGGAAGACACCGTGGCGAAGAACAGGTCAACGCTGGCATCCAGGGTCCTGTCGTAGCGCCAGTCGTCGGCATTCAGGGTTTCGGGGCACAAGATCACGGGCAGAAATTCTTGGAAGACAATTGACTGGTACTCGGCGATGACGATCTCCTTGGCGTATTCATACAGCTCGTCGTCGCTGAGAGATTCTTCCGATGCCTCCAGCAGCTCGGCGGCGACCTGATGCGAAACGGGGGTGCTGGTGTTAGGTTGTGTCTTTTGCAGAAGCGAATCCAGTCAGGATCAGCTTGCATTATTTCGTGCGCGCCACTGATATTGCAAGCTCCAATAGAACAAAATCCTCCCAGTTGCCTGCCGTTTGCACTAGAGCAAGAAGGTAGAATGGGAAGCCATCAATTCCATTCGTATCCCACCTTGACTTTGCTGTAAGCAACGCTTCGCCATATGCCACGAATACAGTGAAACCGTGGCGACTGGCGGCCCTGACGGCAGGAATTCTCCCTGCATTCGTCCATCACCCTGCTCCCTTCCCTTTCTCCACTTGGCAGATAGTAGTACGTTCAATACCCTTCGCTTCCACGCATCACCGAAAAATCCGTCGATTACGTTTGCCGCGAAATGGTGCAACACAGCCCTTGCACCTGATAGGCGATGATGGGCGTGAGAACCAACGAAGAGCTTCCACGCATAAATGACATATTTCGTTCTTAGTCTTCGGCTTCAAGGTTATTTTAGGGCCCCCGCACCATTCATGACCTTTATATCCGGTAGTGATATGCAGTGGAACAAACCTCCTCTTCTCGCATGTTGCATTTTGAGATTGTGGGCTAGTGGGGTGAAACATGGGCGGCCCTGGACGAGGCCATGATACATTCTGATGGTTGTACATTGTGCGTACAGCACGGACGGTGTCACGCGCATTTTTGTCGTGACAGCATATGTAGAATCTCTCCTCCTCCATCTTCTTCTACTTCGAGCATCTCTCCACAACCGACACCAGCTGACTTTCGATGGCGTCGTGGCACTCCAGGCCACAGTTTCGACAAATTTTGGAACTTGGTATTTACCACGTGCCTTTGCCAAGAAATCCCCTTTCTTGAAAAAAGACGGCTTAACCAAGCACTGCAGAGTCCCAAGTCTTGCGCAACACCTCCCCACCGGATCGACCCCTCCCGAGCTCACCAGGTTGTGCTCCTTCAGCCATAGGGCGTGGAAGGCCAGCAGGTTCACACTCTCTCCGGACCGCGCGTCTCCCGTCACGTAGAACTCGCTTCCCGCCTTGGGCACGTTCTGCAGGTTGATGCCCACGCCGTCTGGGCCCAGGCCGTTGCGCGGCAGGAACCCCGCACCGTCCGTCTTCAGCGCGCCCCCCTCGCCGGACCTCAGGGCCCGGGCGCGGACGTCGTTGCCGCCGTACACTGGCCCGAGGTCCAGGTAGGACGTCACCTGGTGCGGCCAGGACGGCCTGTCAGGGTCATTCAGTGCAGAGCATTTTGTGCGTTTTTGCGGCGCGAAATCACACCAAAAGATTGCAACAAATACGAGACACATCTTGCAATGAGGCGCATCGTTTCAAGCTCTGTGCTTGAGCTGAACCCCACCAGCAAACGCTCATGTTCGTCCTTGATCGCCGTTTCATGGCTGGTCGGTCGAGAGATCCATCGAAAATGGTGTGCTTATGAAAGTCCAGAAGTGCAATCCTGGGACGCCTGGCTCAACTGGTTGATCGCTCTGCCAAAATGTGCACTAAATCGACGTTTTCAACCAGACTGGTCCGGGAGTGGGAAGGGCTGACCGGGCACGCGTGTTGCCCAAGTGCCGGGCGTCCTGCCGTCACCGTTGCTGACTCGCCTGGTTGAGGTAGGCCCTCGGGCTCACGTCCTCGTTATTCTCGCGCACCCAGGCGCCTCGGCTGTAGTTAAGGTCTCCCGCCCCGAAGGTGTCGTCCTCTTCGGGGACCTCTATGGGCAGTGGGTCGTAAAAGCGGCGCTGGGACATTGTGAAGAAGGGCACGGGGCCCTCCACCAGGTCGGCCCCGGGGTTGAAGAACATGTCGTGGAAGACGAATAGGCCAAAGTACAACAGGGCATCGCTGATCGTTCTGTCGCCCTTTCCTCCCTCGCCACCCTCGGCCTCTGCAGCAGGCGGACATCCCTTCGTGAAACTTTACATGGCAAGGCGCGGACTACAAGGTAGTGTTACATAGCGAGGTATGGATCACATAGCAAGGTGTGTATTATGTTCTGCATATTAAGGAGGTTGCCGTCATATCCGCGTTCAAGGTATATTTTACATTGACCGTATTCATTGCATATGTGTTCAGTCTTACTCAAGCCATATGTGATAAAAAGGAGAAACAAGCAACAGACTCCCCTTTCAGTTCAATCTGACACACTGCATCATGTCCATCGACTCTCAATGACACCTTACCTTTGCTCAATGACACCATTCCCAATCACAAATGCGCGGCGACAGTTCATTTCATTCAGCTCATGCACATTCGCAGCCAATTTGGTTGCCCGCAGTGTTCCTGTTTTCTTGTTCGCAAAGGAGCACGGTGACGATAGATTGTCCAGACTGCAGCTGGGACCCACATGCAAACATGCCACAAAATCCAGCCCCATGACCCAGATCCCCCGGTGCTCCAAGACACTGATGCCCAACCCCACATCAGTGCTCGGAAGGGCCACTGAAGCCCGTTGCTTTCAGGGCATCGTACCGCCGGCAGAGACCTCGTTGCTGATGAGCCTCGGGCTGACGTCGCTGCCGCTTGGCTCGCTGTCGCGGTCCGCGAAGGCGGGGTCGTTCTCCGGCAGCCGCCCGAAGCGCGAGAAGGCGGCGCCCCACGTGGGGTTGTAGGGGTTGTTGCAGGTTCCCTGGGGGGTGCGTACTGTGGGGTCGTGCAGGCAGTCCCCGTCGCCGAAGCGCAGCTTGAGGTTCTCGATCTGGGGAGGGCGATCAGATGCCGCGGTCAGCGACGATACGGGCAGGTTTTGTGACATCCGCGAGTGGTGTGAGATGCAAGGCACCGGGGTGGCATGGCAAAGGATCGCACGCAAGGATTCCAATGCTTGGATGTGTTTCATGGTCCCATGCAGGAAGAGTGTGCATTCCTGGACATGCCGTATCGAATCCGCAAAACTGGCTGTGCAAATGGAGCTGCTGTAAGAAAATACGCACGCCAGGGCAATTTTCCCTGTCAACACCACTCTGGCGATGACGGAAGTCACATGTCAATGCCGTTTTCGTGATTTTGCCGGTGCGCCCTCCACCCGTTGTCACTTCGGCTTCATTCTATCCCGCGTGCCTGTGGGGGACCCCTCCACAACAACAATCAATTGGTCATTGTCGCCCTTGAGTTTCGATACGGAACACGGACGGGGGTCCTGGGGCAGGCGTCCAGCGCAAAACGCCACACAACGCGGGGCTTCTCACTCGTTCTGAAAGACACCCACCAGCACTTCCAGGAACTCCCCGAAGAAGAAAACGGACGCCTTGGCCACTTTGGCGGGCTTGATGTTGGCCTTGAAGCCCATGTTCACCCGCGCGTTGCCGCTCCCCTGGTCCGGCACCAGGTGGATGTAGTGGTAGGACCCCACAAAGCTCGCACTGTCGGGGGGGATGTGAAAGAGGGCGTCCGTGCCGTTGGCGACCTGGAACACGTGGTACATGTCCGCGTCGGCCGTCTCCACCACGTCGAAGGCGATGGTCTCTCCAGAGGACAGGGCCACGGTGATTGGGCCGTCGCCATCCTGGTCCACTGTGTACGCGAGGTGGCGGAAGCCGTATTTGATGGCCTCTCTGCGGTGCACAGGAACACGGCAGGCGGTGAGTCATTGCCTGCCATGCGTGGCGCGTCTTGCCAGGTCCCTGTTCTTTTTGATGACGCATTCAGAGGAAGGGAGCAAGGAATTACTCTGCTGCTTTCTCTGGAAGGAAGCAAGGAACACATTGCATTTACTGTTCACTGATTGTACGACACTGCGCGCTCTCTGTAGAAGTCTGCTGTCTAGATATTTGCCGCAATGGTTTGGCTCTGGGGCACGCATTAAAGCTGAAGGACACATGGATGCCTGAACCACTAACATGGAATCCAACGATGCAGTGAGATTCCCAGCGCTCGGCAAAACCATGAGGAATTTTCAGTCTCGCTTCGATCGAGTTTTGTATGGACAAGTTGGCGGTGAGGACAACGGCGCAGCGAGGGCCTTTTCATACGAGCCGCGGACAAGTTCAACAATCGGCATCAGCATGCTTTTCTTTATTCCAGGTAGAGGGGACGGAACCATTCAATTACCGATTTCAAGCTGAGTGAATGTATTTGAAGACTTTTGAGATGGGTCATAGCATGTTTTTGTGCCGATGTTTTGTGGTGTCGGACTAGCGAAAACGATGAAAGCGGCAATCTGTCACTGTGCATGCACACATTGGTTTGCCCGAGTTTGTTGCCTGTTGCGCGTTTGGCAATGCGTGATGCACCGAGCTTCAAGCGCCTTATTACCTTGCACTGAGCGCGCTTCAACAATAATTGTGAGAACAGCAACTCACATGGGGTCCTTAATGGCGTCCCATGCAGGTTTCACCGGCGTGTTCAATGCCCCGGTCAGGAGCTCTTCCCAGTTTCCTCCACCAGGGACCTGAGGATCAGCTGCCACCACGACCTCGGACTCGTTGTCCTCTCCCCCGGGAATACCACTCACACAGTCCTCGCACTTCACCTTGCCGGAAATCTCGGACTTGAGGATGCAGGCGCCCTCCCCCAGCCACGTGTAGGCCACGCAATCTAAGAAACATTTGACAAAGGCTCAAAACTCTGGGAGTTGCGTTTCGAAGCGCTGAAAAAATGAGAAGGGTGTCAATGGCACTTAAAAGTGAACATTGTGCGATAATGTCCACGCCCCCGGAAAGGGATGTGTTTGAAAAGAGCGCCGCAACGACACGGATCCCAAGCTGCTGCGTCATGGCGACATGCTATACACAGCATGTCCCGAATTTAGAACGAGAAACATTGTCGAAAACAAGACAGTCAGGTTTTCAATCAGCATTTGCATTTTTTGCGGTTCCCATGTGATGCAATACTTTGGAATCGAAAGAAAGAATAACAGACGCAGGGCTCGTCCATTGTGGGAGCGTCACCATTGTTCTCCTGGCAGCGGAGGCAGCACTCGTTCCCGTTGGGGGTACGAAGGAGATTGCCGTTGAAGATGTTCTCTCCCAGAAAAAAGATGTTTTCTTCGGGTTTGCACTCTTCCGCTTCGCTGACTGTTTGAGAGCATGCGATAGTGAATCAGGGAATGATATCAGCTGGCACAGAAGTTGCCCATCACTTCCAGTTCTGTGTCAGGCAGAACAGCAGACAGCGCTTGTTCAGTTGAGTAACATATTTTACATGTACTTCATGACGACGACGACGCAAAACATATATTAAACATACTATGGCTTAACGGACTGTGTACTGCAATTACAATAAAATCGTTGTTTCATTATTGAAAATATTTGCTGATAACACCACTTCAGCGATACCGGTACGAAAAGATTGCGTAATCTTGGTTGCGCAGTGTCACTGGCTACATTTTCACTTGTGAATTGAGTTGCGCCAAGATACGGCACACTTAAACAGCTTTTCGTACAACATTGTGCCCCCTCAGCATTCGGCATTACTTTCAGAGAACTGGCTTTCCCTAAACGGTGCTATGTGTCAATGAATCTGCATTGCGGCGCTTGGCGATCAAAAGCGCATGACGGCAGCACTCAAAGAGCTCATTTTTCGCAGCAACCAATCAGCGCCACAGCCTGAAACTGCCATACCGGGACATCGCCACATACTTCTAGCAACAGCAACTTCCAAATTTTGAAAACAGGGCTCCGAATTTAAACAAAGCCAAAATCCATGATATCCAAATTTCTACCATTTTCAATATTATCGAATTCCCATGTGGCGATGCTCCCAGGGCATTGCCAACTGCGATTGATGAGAATGCGGGTGCCCATGTGTTACTGTTTATCCCAAACAATACACCCTATCGGCTCCACTCGCCTCTCGGGGGCACGACCCCACTGTCGGTCGTCTTGCTGGGCTTAGCGATGGGAATGACATCCAGGAGGAAGCAGTTCGAAGAACATCACATCCCGAGCATGCGCACATCCGCAGCTGAGCATCACATCACAAAAGACATTGCATCAACGGAACTGGACTCACCCAGTGCTTTCACCCCCATCGCCCTGCGGGTGAAGGGCAACTGATCCGCCATCCGTTGATGAGACTCGCCAACGCACCCAGTGCGGATATGGGCAAAAGCTACGACAATGCTCTCGGGAGCGGTTGCCAAGCTTGTGATTCATTTCTGCGTATTTGCGCCCCTCATCCGCGCTCATCTGTGCCCTGTTAAAACAGCGTGTTTCAATGCAAAACAGCACATTCTCATGCTGCTGCCCTTACAGCGCTTGAACGCTGCCGCAGGAAGGTCCTCTGAGTAACTTCACATGTTTTGTGAGGGAGACGGCTCAAAGCGTACGCAGCCCGGCAAAAGGTTCTCCCGGCACCCGTGCTGTGTGCAGTGACGATGACCTGATGCGTAGACCTACCTTGCGCGAGCCCAGCTGTGGATAGCGCAGCCAAGACGCGACCTTTTCTTTGCTGACAACAGTACAGGCCGACCCCAGGGAAACATTGTCAAGCGCGCCCGTCACCACAACAAGCATCACTGATTGAGAACATCATCAACGACAAGGACGGCATGTGCAATGCAGACAACTGCCGAGCACACACCTCGGATGGGCCCCCTTCCATGGCATACGTGGCGGGCTAGCTGAGCTTCAAATGCGCATTCCAATGCATTTCACGTATGCAGCAAACGGTGGCCTTTCAGTCTCTCAGAAGATGGGTACACTGGACCGAAGTGCAGTGCAGAAGGAAGAGATAGATCTCCAACAATGCCTATAGTCGAGCAAGGCGAATACAACTACGTACGGGGAGAATTGGGAAGAGAAACCAAAAGTTGGGTGCAGAGGTGTAAGCGATTGGGCAGCTCGAGAATCTCGTGCTTGCAAGTACGATACCGCCTGAAAGTCGCCTGGGGAGATTTTGCCCCTAAGAAGGCAACCGCGATCACAGTCTTTCACTTTTGTGGGTTCCTCAAGCATTCCGACACGTCTTCATCATACTTTGCCAATAGGTCAAGACCGCCTCCCACAAGCATCGCACGGGCTGTTGAAAGGACAGGTACCTGCAGATCCTTCCCCACCTGCGGTTTGCTGCAGCGATCTTGCTGCATGTGCAGTCGCCGCCAGGAGAGCCGCGGCGCACAAGAAAAGCAGCCGTTGATTCATGTCGCCTGTCCGCCCTTACAGAAAAGATAAGGGGCCAAATCCTGTCAGCGTGTGAATAGTGGCGATGTACCAAGGCCTGGTATTTCATGCACTTCGTACAGGCCCTCATCCGTCGGAGCACAACGGCGCTTGAGCTGCGGGAATTCGACTACAGGTTGGGGCCTTTCAGATCGCTGCAGGGCTGGCAACAACACTTCACGTGAAAAATGGTGTCCATCGAAACTTGAGCCTGGCGAGGAAGACCTGGTTTATGGGGAAACGCCTTCACGAAGGTGCAGGAACGAGCACTGACAATTGTTGCTCAATTTAACTGGTTTTTTTAACAGTGTTCAAATTCTGTTGACACGGGACAATATCATTTCTGTCAATGTTTGCACGTGCTGAAATGATCGCAAATCGCGTTACAATGAGAGCCACGTTTTGGCTGCCGCCCAGACCCAGTGTGGGGCGACAGGAGCCTGTTGATTTGCGAGCATTTCTTTCGGCGAATACGCCCGAGGAAGTGAGCCGTGCTTCATCAAAGCATTGGCATCCAGATTCGTTTCGGTCACTTTTGCAGCAATTCGACGCACGTCGCCAACACATGCGGACCCTCAAGACACCGACGTACGGCTGCGCCCAAGCGTTCCAAACGAGGCAGCCACAGCACCGCCGGCCCGGCGCTGCGCCCAGCGACGAAGTGCCGCGTAAAGCACCGCCGCGCACTGCCCGACGGCGCATCAAAACCTCCCCAAAACGCATGTCGGACATCCCATCCCGGCATCGACGTTCTGTCAAACGCGTGCCGTTGCCCACTCCGTCACATCATTTGTCACATCATGCGCCCGCAAGTCCCCGTCACACCATATTCCGTGAGTCGGTTTTTTGCCGCCGGCGCGCGCGGGGCGGCCCACGGCGGGGCCAAGGTCCCCAACGAACGGCCGCCGCGGCGCCTGCACCCGGGCCCTCTCTTCCCCAAAGGCACGGCAGAGCGCGGCGAGTCCCTGGGCCCAAAATGCACGCGCTGCAGCGCCGCGATCGCCCCCCAAATCATCGTACCGCCCACCGCAGCGATGGACAAAACAAACAGAGTGCGGCCAGTGCTTGCCGTGCGGCCACCGTCCCAGGTCGGGATCGCGTCCACGGCCTTGCTGCTACCAGGGTGGTCCCTCCGCCGGCTAATTCGCCCGTGAAGGACCACCGTGCGCACCCACGCCCCCCACACGGACAGCCCAGTTGCGCACGCCGCCCACACGCAAAGCCGGGTCTCATCACTCAAGCAAGCAAGCGTGCCACGTTGCCGCCGATCCCCGCCGCTGACGCCGTTCCGCGTGCCGAAGCGCCGGCCGAGATCCCGACGGGCTAACAAGAGCAATTAGACGGCCTGGCCTGCGCTGGGACCGAAACATCACCTCGCGTCTCCCTTGTACGCTGGCCCGCCCCTGGAGGTCGCCGTCGCTCGCTGGTCCCCCTCCGCGGGCAGCCCTGATGCCGTCGGCAGCGCCGGGGGGCGGCCAGGTGTGGTGGGGAGCGGGGTTCCGCGAGCGACTTTTCAAAGGCGCGCCAACCTTGGGCGGCCGCGCCACGATGTTGCCGGGGTTGGGCGCCCGTGGGGCATGTCTGACCCGTCGGGCAGGGGTCTGGAAGCCTGGATGCTGCCGGCACTATTCTACTGTTTTAGTAAAACAGTTCGCGCGGGAAAAACGTTCGCTCGTGAAACAGCGCGAACTTTTTCCGCGTGAACATTTTGCCGCCGCTAAATTTGCGGCATCCTCCAAAAACGGATCCGGCGCTTCCTCCAAAGCGGATCCGGCGCTTCCCGCGCTTTGGCCCGTTGCCCTTGCACAACGACGGATGCCCCGTGTGGTGGTCTTTGACGAGCAGCAACTGCCCCGAAGGAGCCCTAAGCAGGCCAGCAGATCGCTCACGCCGAAGGCCATCGGCCAGCTGAATCTTGGCGGCGAGGAAGTGCCATCGCTCTGACCAGGCGGCTCTGTTCTCATCCCAGTTTGGCTCTATTCGTCTGCGGCAGCCAGAGGGTCAGGATGGCGCCCGGGGGCCGGCGCCGCACAATAAGAAACGGAGCCACCCCTGGCGAAAGTAAAGGGCGGCAGGAGCCCCGCTCCGTAATGTTCGGGTGACGCAAATGTTCGTGTGGCGAAAATTTTCGTGGGTGAAAAAAATTCTGGGCGGACAAAATTTTGCCCACCAACGAATGCACGAAGGTTTTTCCGCGGGAACATTTTTCCACGCGAAATACGCAAAGTTTTTCCTGCACGAAGCTTTTTACTTATACAGTAATAATTTCCCATGCTCGGATTTGTCACGCATCGCTGGACGCCCCAGTACATGGGCAGCGCCCCTCATCTACGGCCCGCCAGTGCGCCAGCTCCAGCGACTAAGTCGTGGCACCTGCAAGCCCCACACCGGCCAGCCCTTCCACGGCGGAGGCGATCACGGACGTCCGGCCTTCACACCACCCGTGGGTCTGGCGCCCACAGAACGAACGCGCAGCACAACACTAGGAAAAAAAGGGCCAAATAACACGTGTTCAAACGTGTACAAAGTTCACGGGTTTGTGTTATTTTTGTGTTCTTAGCGTGTAAAACTATGATGAAATGTGTTTTATGTGTGTTCGCAAAAGTGTTATTTGGCCCTTTTTTCCTAGTGACAAGCCACAGCGGCGGCATGCGCTGCGGCGCCGGCCGGTGCTGACCCTTTCCCTGTCAAGGGGTTCGGAGCCGCAAAATCGACGCCCAATATGAGCCAGAATGGGGGCGCTCGTGGCGGTGGCAGCGAAGAACGATGTTGCCCCTAGAATGCCGTGGGCTAATTAGCTGTTATAACAGCTGCGGAATCAACGGTGGCGCTTCCTAGACTACCGCCTAATGTAGTTCTCCGGAACGTGAGGACTCACTTGGATTCACGGCCCATATGGCGAGGCTGGGGTTACAGGAATTGGGGTGGAGGGGGGTGCGTAGCTGGCAACTTGTCAGCCAGCGATCCGCAACGGTCTGTCCGGGGTGATTGCAAAGAATGCACAACCTAATACAACTCTTTGCAATTCAGGACGACCCCTGAGCTACTCTGCAACTTACGAAAGAATGGGACCCGAAAACAGAATTCCACCCTTGTCGCTCTCGCATCCCACAACTCGTTGCTTAGTTTGGCGAACACAAAACCCGGGAAAAAATGGCAATAAAGTCGGTGGTCCTGCTGCATACGCCACGGCTGTGGCTTCATGCTGCATGCTGAAGCAACGGCTCTTTGGCCCACGAGTGGACTGTAGGGCATTGCAGCCTGTGGCAGACGTCAATTTTGCGGCTTCCATCCCCCTGAGCCGGGGGGATGGGTGGGTGGGTGGGGGGGGGGGAGTGGGCAACCCCAACCACCGGGGCAGCGTCTGCCGCCATTGTGGCTCATGCCGCACATTCGTTCCGTTGGCGCCAGGTCGACGAGCGGTGCGAAGGCTAGAGGCCAGCAATCGCCTTCACCGTGGAAGGGCTGGCCAGTGGGGGGTTTTGCAGGTGCCACGACTTGGTCATCATCAGCCGGCGCAGTGCAACGTGCAGCGCCCATGGCGTTCTGTGACATCCCACTCACTTATGCCTCACGATTCATAGGATTTGCGCCGGCCTTTTGTGTACTGGGCCCAGCTGCGCAGTCTGAGTGCATCGCTTTCGCCTTCACCTGCGGCTGCTGGCTTCTGGCTCGCCATAGAACTCATGTTATTTCTGGATGGCATCGTGCGGCCCTTGACACAGTCTGCAATTTGCAAGGCGATGTGTCGGAGGGCCTGCAAGGTCGAACACACTGAACACTAGGAAAAAAGGGCCAAATAACACGTGTTCAAACGTGTATAAAGTTTACGGGTTTGTGTTATTTTTGTGTTCTTAGCGTGCAGAACTCTTATGAAATGCGTTTTACGTGTTTTGGCAAAAGTGTTATTTGGACCTTTTTTTCCTTAGTGGAAGAGGTAGGCTTTTCGCTGATGTTGTGAAGGTTTTGGCATTTTGTGTCTGGCGTTTTCGATACGTTTATTGCTAGTGCAGCAGAACTGTCCAACTACGTGGCTCGAGAATAGGATGAATCCTCACCCGCTGGGCCTTTCTTACCCACGTTTTAGTGACACGACCATTCACAGCTCATGCGCGGTAATCAACAACTTAACTAATTGTGAATGTGCGTTTTGACAATGAAGCTAATACTATACCACATTGCAATGTTGCGGCTACTTGTGCATATCCTCTCACTGCCGTCCTTGAACTGCGTAGCTTACAACTAGTGAGGGAAATTTCTGATAAGTTCCATGACGGCAATTTTGATACGGCTTCTGATTAGCAGCACAATAAAGTTGTGCACAATTTCTCTATGTTTGGGAATCACACGAGACTTGTGCAATGCACCCTGCACTGGTAGAAAATGGCATGTCTGCGATGCCAACTGCGATGCTATTCTGACACAAAATGATGCCATCACAGTGATTGCGATGGCATAAAAATGGCTGTGATGGCATCAATTTGTGTCAAATGGCGTCGCAATTGGCATCGAATACAGGCTGTTTTCTACTGGTGCTGGTTATGGAGCGTCATATACAATTAAGCTTACGTCATTTGAACCACTACTTTAGTTTTGATTAAGAACAAGAACAGTTCCTGATAAAGGAAAAGTGGGTCCTCAAATGCGCCAATTGGCGCATGAGAGACAGCGGTCCGAGACCCCAAAATTGCCCTTTTGAAATTGTTCTACTCGCAGCCTCTTTCCACTCATTGCAAGGTAGATAATCGTGGGATTTGTTTCAACCCCAAGTCCGCAGTGCCCCTAAACTTGGTCATTAGACATCGCGCATAGCTCGGGCATTTGAAGAAGAACCTTGGTGTCCTTCCTCTCCGCCATCGCGTGGTCCACCGCTTCCCCGAATTCGGATGGAAAGTCGTATCTGCAGAAAAAATTCACGCACTGGAAAACATACCACTGGTAATGATTGCTTTCGAGAAGTTTCATACCTGTTTGACATGTGTGGAGTCACTGAAAGTGCTGACCAGCTAGAAAGATTCATATTTCATATATAACAAATTTGCAACATGCATGCAACATGTGTCCAGTCAGTATATTGTGTATTACATAAACATGCATGTTTTATGTTGTATAACTAACTAAAACTTGAGTACGAGCGAAAATGCATACGATGCAATTGCAAGTTGTTTCTGACTTTGAACACGTTTCTAGCTGCATGTACTAAGCTCTTAGGCCGCACTGATACAATATTAACCTATTTGTGGTGACGCTTTTCTCCAAAATATTTGCCTTTGCACTTGCCTGTGCTGCGCTATACCGATAATGCAAATATTGATTCAACTATTCATAATAATATAGATAGTGATGAACGCGCTAAAAATTTGGAGGCATGAATTAATTCATATATTTTACCTCCCTCGCGGTGGAGCCAGGGACGTGAGTGCCCTTATTGTGTATCATTCCATTGTCCATAAGGGTCCATTTGAAAGAGGGACCTTGCATTTTAATGCACAAGTGACAAGGGCAGTGCTGGAGATTGATCGCTTATTATTGACAATACAGTCTCTCTCAGCATCGCCTGGGAAGAAAATGACCTCTGTGAACGTTTTCATACACATAATCCATGGACTTGAAAAGCCATATCAAGCCACAGGCTCAAGCAATATCTGTCAGGAATTTATATGTGAAGTGGTACATACTGTCTGGCCCAATGTAATGTTCAACATTAAGGGTCAATGGGAATCGGTTGTGAAGAAAGTTGATGAGTAATACACAAAAACATTCATGTGAAATCCATGACTAATCATTCTTGGGCGCTTGCGCACTGATCGCGCTAAGCCCAGAGGATGTTTTTCCACTACATATTCTAAATACGCTTGGCATGCATTATTTGGATTCAATCTGAATGGCATGTACTCGTCTCGGGCCGCAATCATGGGCACGTCAAATTTTAAGCAACCTAATTTTTGGTTAGCATACATTGAAAATATTAGTGCAGAAGCAGACAATATCTTAATTTAAAAAATTCTGATATCTTTCAAATAGGTAGAACATGCTACATTTTCCTTACTCTGTGAAGTCGATGACCAATTTGCCCGACTTGACCAGCTTCCCTATAGTCAGCAATCCATAATGATATGATGAAAAGGATCATCCATAAAAGAGCAAACACTGGTGTTGTTTCCCTTCGTGTTATTGAACATTCAGATTACATGGATTTTAATTACTTTTCATGATGTCTGCTGAATTTCCGGACTTTTGTCCTCTCGTTATATGAGATGCTTTTGCACAACGGTACTGCATACCTCTTAAAATCATCGGCTATCTTTGCATTAAGAAGCCATATTTTGATAGCATACCAGCAAAGCTTTCTTGATAATCTGAAACCGCAACGACTCCGAGCACACATAATGTTCTCCACAACTCGCAGCACTCGCCGGCCCATGCGAATGGCACCGGAGGCTTGTCCGGGCGGTCGAGTTCAGCAGGTCCAGAATGGACGTAATCTCATCTGGCAGTGCGTCATACCCGCACGAAATTTCTTCTCAGCACTAGGGTCTTTCCCATACGTTTCCGCGATGTTCGAATGGCAGATTTGTTTACGCCACCTGGGAGCCAATGCGATGGTCGACACCCACCGCAATGGCCAATGAGGGAAAATTGCGAAGGGGCTATTTTGGTAATTGCGACGTTTTTCCTTGCCATCCTCTGTGGCAATGCGGCAGCTGCGCCCTTTGAGCGTTCTCTCTTCGGCGGGGGTCTCCAGATGGTTGCTTGTCCGGTGGAACTTCTAAGCTTTCAAAAATTCTGCAGCTCAACAGAATGGCGTGAATCCCGCCATACCTGTCGTTGGGAGGTGGCACCTCCGAGGTAAGGATGCGCTCCCAGAGATCTTGAATGTCTCAACGATGGGATTGCATGTGTTCGCGTGTACGCTGTCGTAAGTCTTTCAAAATGATGCTGACTGGCGCTCTGAGAACGCCGACAGGCAATCTACTCGGAGCAGAGCCCGGATCACAACCACTAGGAAAAAAGGGCCAAATAACACTTTTGCGAACACACATAAGACACATTTCATCAACGTTCTGCACGCTAAGAACGCAAAAATAACACAAACCCGTAAACTTTGTACACGTTTGAGCACGTGTTATTTGGCTCTTTTTTCCTAGTGAACGCTTTAATTATAATGACAGCTCTATATCATAACAGCTTTGCCCCCAAGCAGATATTTCAGCGTTTTGGCGATCGCGATCTACTGGAAATTTTTCAAGGCTCTCTTGGAACCACGTCCAGCCCGCCCATGGTGATGCGGCTATCAGGGCATCCGGTTATTGTGGATTCAGATGAATTCTGCACATTAATCAGTGGACGGAAATCCTTTCACCGGAAGAGAACACTTTTTTGGCGATGCAGAATAGTCAGCATCGCCGCATAGCTACCAAGGAGATCAATGAGGTTCAATATGCTATTGCAGTACTGTAATTCCATAGAACCCTGATTTATGCCGTATAAATCGCTGAAGCGGATCGATTGTTTGTTATTTGTGCCGGTATTGGATAGCACACATGGCGACTTCTTTCAGTGTATGTTCCGTCAATGTATAGAAAATCAACAATAGACTGGTGCTCAATTCTGGTCCCGAATTCCCCTGTGTAGGCGAAACGCCCTGACCTGAAACGGAGGCGGCGGCAGCAGATATGCAATCTGCGCTGCTCATTTCCAATACGAGGTTTTCTGGTAAGCGACGTGTGAAGCATCGGACAAAATAAACGGTCTCGAAAAATGCAACAATCGTGTAAAACAGGGTCAAAACGCGCAAAAATCAGATGCACACGCTCCATCGTTACCGATGGCTCCAAATTTAAACGATAAATGCACGACTCAACACGATTCCGACAGGATTTAAATCGTGTCATACTGTACATGATTTCCAAGCCGTATATATTGGCCTCTAAAAGATCTTTTTATTACTGAGTTTTGCTGTTTGTTTTTTACTAGTTATTGTTTGGGCGATGGGGATAGCGGCGGCGGCGATACAATGAGAATTTTGAATCCTCGCTGCGAGTAGCGGAGGTTCGAAACACTGCCATGTGCTCTGTAACTGTCCTGCTCCAGGGTATTTTGAGTAAATTGAATATCCTCAGATACACACAAATTTGTGATGTAATTTGATGCTCTAAAAACGAATTATTATTAACTTGTACGGCAGATGAAATGATTCAAAGCCTTTCGTTCTGTGTTTTTCAGAATACATATTTGACTTGAATCAGGAAAATTTTCGTCGGAAAATTGCGTGGTGAAACGGCTACTCACCATAGTGAATGCTATGCTGTATTATTGCACCACAGTGCCTCTCAGTTCTGCACATTTTTGCATCATAATTTCAGTTCATGAGAGATATTTCAGATCGAAACTTGTATATAATTGAATTTTGGAGCTCTCGAGTTGCTGAATTATCTATACCAATTGAACAATTCAATTGCATTGTGTAGGTTGAGATTTCCTTTTACAAAAAACACATCTTTTGCTGTAGACCTGCACAATATCTTGAGATCTTTCTTACTAGATAAAAAGGCAAACGTTACTGCAATTTGACCAAAATCTTACCTTTATCTCCCTAAATATCCATGATTGCCAAGTGAACGCCGGAGGCTTCCCCGTTGCGCAGCCATATATGATCATCTCTCCTCCCTGCTGCAAATAATTTCTATCACCTACAATGCTTCTGCAGATGGAGAGGTGAACGTATTCTAATAATCATAAAAGAAAGATAGTCTCCTTGACATTCGCTGCATTAACCGCAATCACGTAATTATGCGCCATTTTACGTAAATTGCATAGAAACTACGACACATTCCGCAGCAGTACTTTCTTTGGCGTCATTTCATCAGTATCATAACTGCAAGGTGGTCACCGCGTTTCCTTGCAATATGGGCATCTTCCATTCCAATACTGACCCGTGATTGTGTGTATGTACCTGCTCGCAGTGGTTTGGAAATCTCACAAGTTCATCTGAGCATTATGCAACGATAGATATTCCGAGTTTTGGCCACGCTCTAGGAATGTCATTTTGGTAATGCGTGAATTTCTTTTCATGATACGTAAGCATTCGCATTCACTTAAAAGCTTAAATCCTTTTATCCATTTATCTTTCAAATACTAACAAATTTTTAGCAGTACGTATTGTAGAATATTAATTTTGTCTAAATGCAAAGCTAAAACGAGTGCAGCTTGAGATTGACCCCAACATCAGGAACGCTTTCTTAGGCAATCACCTGCGCAAGGGCGTCGCCCAGCCTCACAGTCGACTGACCTCCGACGGCATCCAGTGCCAGTTTGGGCCTCGAGAAGAATTTGAGGCTGTCGAGAGCGGTCTGGCAGAGCATTGGAATATAGCATCGGGCTCACCACCTTTGCGTTCAATTCAGCATGAAATGGGCAACCTGGCAAAGCCATTCAGTAAAGACGATCTGGAAGCCAGAATTACCTCTGTCTCCAGTGCTGATGCACTTCTCAACTGAAGGTTATCATCAAATGGAAAAATCTGTCAAAAATCAATTTTGATTCTGAGAAATTTGGTTAAAATTTCACCCGAAAATGAATGGTTCCTGTTTATTCGTATTTACATCGTGTCCTGTAACTCTTGTTCCATGGCAACCGCTGTTGCATCACATAGCTTGCCCATGGACTTGCATCCGTGTTAACCAAGTTTCCCAAAGGGGACCAGTAGATTTCCTTGCACTCGAAAGGCCCCGGGAGGCGCACTTGAATTGACGACGGCTGCCCCAGGATGCATGTTTAAACGCTTCACATAGGCGAAAAAGCCACTGCAGCACTGTTATACCGAGCACTTACATTTTTTTATTTTCAAAGAGCTAGTTTGAACAAATTTCTGTCCCGTTTTCCGTTCAGGCACTTTTTAGGAACCACAGCGTGCGGCTCGCGCATATCTAGATCCCTTTGTGGCACGCGTCGATATTCGCTGTTCGATAATCGATTTATCGCTGTGCCACACAGCACATTACAGCATGCTGCGCTGCAGCACTGCGCGCCCTCACCGTCACCGGGCCCTCGTCTTTTATGACTTCCGTAGCTCCCAGCTTCTTCAGCCAATCGGCGAGCTTTCTGAACTGGACATCCTCCCTGGGCCTCACAAGGGCGACACACCTGGGCGCAGACACAGGTTGTTTCACTGCAATTGCTGGCACAAGAAGGACACCTAGGAATTGAATGTGGAATCGGGGGTTCCGATTCCATTGTAAGGGCGTGGTGGAACTAATATGACAACATACTTGCAGAGTGCCTATTGTCGCCCACCGCGCTGCCCACTATTTCACTTCAGGAATAGGAATCTCCGCGCACGCTGTACAGCGCTGAGTTATTCCAATAGTGCTGCTACAGTTTTACTGTAGTCGCAAGACACGAATGGGCAATAATATGCAAAAATAATCAACGAATGGACAACAATGTAATAGCAAGCTTGAGAGAAGAATACAGAGTTGGACATAATATGCTGTATGACATTTTCACTCTGTTTTCAAGCACAAACGTTCGTGCTGTTCCGGATCTCGGCGCAGAGTATTGCTGCCCCCTTCTGGTAGCCATGCTCTCAACATCAAATTAGAACGCCTGCTGCGCTGATTACGATTCCGTCCCCAACCTGTCTTATTCGCTCGCTGTGCGCTCTGTCGGTGAGTGCACCACTCCGAGGAAGCCTAAGGTGCTAGGAAAAGTGAACTGCGGCACACCTTAGCTTCAGAAGATGGCATAGCTGAATGACCGTCTGTCCAACTGTGCTGTTGGCCGCATTTAGTATGACGCAGTCGCCGGGCTGCGAACGAGCAGAGAGGAGGTTCAACTCAAGGATACAGCCATTCACCCAAATACGGCAGACCCGTATTTGGGTGTACGGCAATACCCCGATACGGCAGGCGTTGATGCGATGATATGGATGTATAGCATTGGCATTGACGCCATGCCGAGTTGCGCTTCAGAAAATGCTCACACATCAAGATTGGCAAGCATGGATGAGTGTTCGAACGTACGTTGGAACTGACTCAACGTGTTGAGTCAGTGCTGCTGCACAGGCTCTGACGCAGCCTCATTCGGTGCTCCATCAACGACAATGCCCATCGAGGTCTGTGCATGGACTCCGGTGGATGGAATGGCATTGGATTTTCTGCTATCAGCGAGAAGATTTTCGAGTCACAGAAGTTCAAAATGATGCATGTGTTTTACAAAAATAAATGGGCGCTTGGTCAGTGACGAGTCCGTGCATTTTCAGTCCAATTTATGGGGTTGTTTGTTGCTCATTGTTGTCCTGTCGCAGTTCGTTTATCGATAATTCAGCTTTCGGGGCGTGCGCAGCTTGTTTTACCGTGTTTTTATCCCAAGATGCTTCTTTATTTTTGCTATGGATTTTGTTCCTTGCCAGGATGACGGCTCACTGGATGCAATTAAGCATTGCTTACAGAAGTCTGTCGATAATTCAGGTTTCGGGGCGTATGCAGCTTGTTTTGCCCTGCTTTGATACGAGAATGCCTTTTATTTTTCCTATGGATTTTATTCCTGGCCAGAATGGCTGCTGGCCGGATGCAACTGAGCTTGCTTTGAGATTTTTCTCAGGCATGTTGCATGAATCCGTGAAAACACTTGCCAGTTGTCCGTCACAATTTCGGAATGATTTGGCTTCTTCATAGATGGGTGGGTGAGGCGCTCACTAAAATGGGCTAATTTCTTAGCCATACTTCAATTGGGATGACATTGGGTTTGCACAAAAAGACAAAATGAGGCCTTTTCATGTGACAGGCAATGGAAGCATGAGCTACGCACTCGACGTTTTTCTGGAATCGCTTTTTCGTTTTTGCCTGTCCACGCAATACCGATATCCCACTTCGGTTGCAGTGACCCCGTTTGGAGCCACGATAAATATTCGCTCCCTTTCTTATCATGCAGCATTTTATTTGTAGGTTTTCATCTTCACTCAATTTTTTGAACAAGTTCTAATTACTTGAAAGCCACGAACTCTGTGGATTGTCCACCAACAGGCGCCCGAGAGAGTACCTTGAGACTCTTTTGGTCCTCTAGAAGTCTGTACGCCAAACATATCTCCCTCATAACTGCCATGTACTGGAGGGGGAGAGCGCCGCTGGCTACTTTGCACAGGTCATTGGCCTTCCACACAGCCGCGGACCTCCACGTGCCCATGTGTGGCTTCAGGGGGATCACCCAATCGTCTTCGCATAACGATTTCACCCCGGGCCCCACCTGGCGTGTGAGCAAGGATCAATGCATTGCCGGATAGCGAAATCACATCGCAGGTCAGTTTTGAGGTTTCAGCCATGTACATTGTTAAAAAATCACATGAAACATCACGGGCTGTAAAACGAATGGAATGTGGCTATCGAAATACAGAGGTTCTCATGTCGCCCTATGTTCGAACACTGATTTACTTGATTTCAGCCTGCCTATTGCAGGTGGAGAAACGGCAACTGCGAGCACTTGACACATATGGTATCTGCCATGTTTGGTATTGCGTTTACGTTCAGGTTTTCGGGTTTGCGTTTTTATGCGAGAAAACGAAATTTGCGGAAGGGGCTATTTTTGCGGCTACTTTTATATTTTCCGGCTGGTTGGGACACTCAGTTTCCACGATGAAAGGCGCGTACAATGATCAGTACTCGCCATCTCCAGAACACACAACACAGTGTCCACATCGACCTCTGGAAGGACAATGACAGCATGGAACAAAAGTTCGTTTGTGTTTACGCCGTAAATACCAAGCCTGGCATCTGCGTAGAAAGCACCCGAATGGAGATCAGCAAGGCATTATGGATTTGATCAGAGCATGGTAATATGCACATATTTGAACGTTTCAATCACGTTTTGCTGAGCATGTAGCACCCTCATCTCGGGGGTGCACCAACTAATACAGTCGTCCAAGCCTTGAGCAGCAACAAAGCCGCCACCTGAACACCTGCAAACCGTCCAGTGGGCATCCAATTTGCCCCAATTTCGCCACAGCGGAGCAAGCGTCAGCATAATTACACCCATTCAGCTGCGGTGGCCGTGACTGCAACGCTATATTTCACCTTTGAAACGGCTCCGACGCAGTCGTGACCGCACGTGAAGGGCGGCTCAACGCGGTCGGCTCCGTACAAGCCGCTCGTCTTTACGGTGTACATGTCACCGAGATTCAAGGGCGCGTATTTGACGGTGACGAGGACCTCCCCCCACTGCAGCTCCTTTTGAATAGGGTGCGCGCTCGCGTTCAGGTTTCCGATGGGGGTCCCGGAAGTCTCCATCCTAACCTAATTGTAGAGAAATCGAAGGTTAATCTCAATGCAAAAAAGTACATCTTTTAGTACAACAGTTGTGTGATTTAACGCAGATAGATTCGTGATTCTATGCCAAACAGTCGTTGAGCGCTATCATGCGATACACTAAGATACACTATGCTACGCTATGCTATGCTATGCTACCATGTGCCAGCATTGAGAGCGGCGATTTCGAGATCTGAATTTTGGGTGCATCTACTCCTTCATACGTTTATACTTTTCGCCACGCCTTGCATAGCTATTTATCACTAGTCTCCCAGCCTCGGGCGACGTCGCCGCCCCGTTGTCCGTGGCGTCGGTGGGAGAACTGAGAGCTCTCTGCCGACGCTGTCGGTGGCCCCGGCGAGCCCCACCCAACCCCATAACCCCTTGCAATAACCCCGCCGATGCTGCGGACGGCCAGCCATCCTCCCAGCCCTTTCGACGTCGCCGGAGATTGGGCCTTTTCTCCTATTTATGCACTTGTTTTGCTTTATCCGTTAAATCATTCTCGCGAGTCATCTGGAGCAGTTTGAAATAACGAAAGGCATTGTATTGCTTCACTTCTGAAACCGCGATCCAGTGTTGCCACTGCTTACGCTGAAGACAGTCAGACTGGGCAGGGGCACTGGGTCGTAGGAAGACTTGACCACACCAAACTGCTCCGCGATCCTGTCGGCGGTGTACACCACGGACGCGTCGTGTCCTCGGGTGCGCATCCACGCCTGTGTGAGTGGCATGACGTTACAGCGCATTTCCTAGAGTCATGTATACCATCTCTCCTGATTTCTATTCATGTCGTCGTGTGCCATCAAGCCCTTGACAACTTGAATGGCACTACTGCCCAAGCGTTGTAACGGAAGCGATGTTGGCTGAAATCTGTGGAATGCAATATTCCGATAGATTGAATTTCAAATGAATTTGCCACCAGATCCAGCATGGCTGCATGACGCAATTTTGTGTTCTTCAAATGCCCAACATAACAGCGTACCGCTGCAAAATTTGAGCTGGTTAATGATGACCTGAATAACACAACTAAGTAGTTCGTCTTTTCCGTCGCTGACGAAAACTTTTAGCAATCTGTAACGGAAATACAATGTGCAGAACTTCATAACGTAGAGCTTACTTAAAACTGCTCATATGTTAATAAAATGACAAAGATAGTTAGGAATACTAATATCTAGACCAAACCTTTCCTGCAGTGGCTCGGGCGGCGGCGGTAATCCAGATTCATTCGTTGCAGCCACCACTCGAAGCGCTGCAGTAAAGTTAGGCGCGGCAACCCTGGCGAATGCCCACCCACGGAATCTACGACAAAGTTGCATTTGCAAGGATATTCGGTGCGAACAGCCCCCTGAAGAACTTTTTTCGCTGTTAATACTGATTGTAGTCGAAATAGCAGACCCGTACCCCAACCCGGGGTGGGGGGAGAGGAACACCCGCTCACCCACTACCCCACCCCACCGAATCCTCAAAGCCTAAATCCCCACCCTCCGCACATCCAGACAAACCCACGCCCTGGATTCCATCCCAAAACACACAGTAGGTGGAGCACTTGCACTGCTCCCATGCTTTTTGCGATTGCAATTTATGCATTCATGTTGCCTTCTGCACGTGCCATATCAGCGAGATCATCGCAGCGAAATGCCTAGGCTGCGAGAACACAGTATGCGCTAACACTAGGAAAAAAAGGGCCAAATAACACGTGTCCAAACGTGTACAATGTTTACGGCTTTGTGTTATTTTTGTGTTGTTAGCGTGCAGAACTTTGCTGAAATGTGTTTTACGCGTGTTCGCAAAAGTGCTATTTGGCCCTTTTTTGGCTAGTGTAATGGCTGATCCGCCCCCGTGCTTCGGCCACCTCGAATCCCGATGTGTGGCTCTGGAAGTCGGACTGCCGGATGGTGATTTCCTCCGAAACGCTGGGCTCAGGCCTGGAGATTTCCGCGCTGCTGTCCCGAAACGTCCCTGCGGTGCGCTAGGAACAGCAGTCAAACACTCTGGCAGGCACCCGCCACATCTTCGCACCGTACCCTACCGTATTTTGACCATGGCGTCAGCCGCACAGCGCGCTCAGTGACACGCGATGTGGTGATACAATGTATATCGCGATGTGCAAATATAAAGCAGATTTGTGCATCAGCTTCCCAAAGTATTTTCACGATGAGGATAATGTTACTTCCTCTGTCCCAATTAAATGAACAATCTGTTTGCGTGGACGCATTTTTATCAACATCTCGCCATTTTTGCTTCAAAATTTTAAAAGATCACCACAGATCACGTTGGTACACACTGCCAAGTTTTTGTGAAGAACGGATGAGTATTGGCCAAATAGTTGTACTCTGAACCCACAGGATTTTTCCGAAAACCCCATTTTCTCAGGCTGCCGGCCCACCCCCCGAACCTGGCCCCTCGAACAGGTCGCTTTGAGACTGTCGGTGCGCAGCACAGAGTGGACATCTCCGGCCGCCGCTGTGGCTGCAGGTCGGAGGCGTTCCTCTCGAAGTACAAAGGGCGCGGAGCCAAGTTTCGTACCGCTCAATCGCCGATCGCGACCGTGGATTCGACAAGCCATTCATGAATGGGTGCTGATCAGCGTTTCAGATTTGGATCGGAAAGCCGAGAAATCGCCGAACTTCACAACCACGACGTTTTTGAAAGGGGCTACCGCCATAATTGGGGTGGCCACAAGTGTTTAGGCCACCACAAAAGTTTGGAGAGATGCGATTGTCAATTCGCTGCACAACAGCGAAAAGATCGCTCGAAGCGGCTGTGCCTGGCACAGGCCACAAGGAGCACTTCGAGTGCCGCTAAAGCCGCTTTGAAAGAGGCTGCTGCAAAAAAATTAAACGCTGTCCTTGCGGAACGCAACCGCGCAATTATGCACCACCTGGGGTCTCCGATGAAGCATCCACACCCTCCATCGGTCGTGTTTGGTGGGATTGCTGCCCATTTGTTGGTAGGTATTCCTTGCACCAAACACGCCATTGATTGGAGATCGGCAACAAACGAAGAGCGTTCGGTGCACGCAGCGGTTCTGCGGCTTGTCTTTAGACACCAGAAGACCTGCTGGCAACGGTAGATCCCAGATATGTCCTTGCGTCGCCGTGGACGGTGGCGGGGATTTCCGCAAATCCGTGATGGCGAGATGGGCAGCCAAGCGCCATCTCTGCCGGTTGTCCATCGCGATGGGTGCCGATCGTTGCAATAGAGTCTGAGCGAGGTTGGCCACTCTACTATTCCAGTGCCCTGAAGTCCAGAAAGAGCGCCTGCACTCTTGTGTTGGGTCCTCTCGAACCCGGGAACCTAATTTTTTGGCGGGCGGGGGTTGCCCTGGGAGGGACCAAATTCTGGACTGGAGCAGTGCATGTTCAATGCATTGCCAAATCCAGTGCACTTGATCGTTCCCTTTGATTTTTTGGTAGCAACTACGACATATACACTAGCTGCTGCAGTTGCATTTTCAATCAAAACAGACGAGTGCTCGATACAAATTGAGCCTCACAGCAAATTGTTACATTTAATTTGGGACAGAGGAAGTACGTAACACGTTCTTGTCCATTTCAGCTGCATATGTATAACTATGCCTATGAGTAGACACGATCTTACACACAAAGTCGGAGCCACATGCCTGGAAATTGAGCGTCTATCAAAAGTTGAAACAGTAGAAGGAGTAGAATGGCCAACAAGCATGGCTCTGTGCATTCGCAAATGTACACAAGCGCATCGAGCCAATGGGCGCTCATCCGCAATAATTGCGGCGCAACTGCATGAAACATGGATCAGATCTCTGTAATTGCCAATTTAATGCACTTACGTCCGATTTGTCTGCTGAGTTCCACTGACAAGTCTATCTGCTCTGAAAACCATGCTGGCCGCACACGTGTCGCTTTTCAAATCTCTCGTAATGTTACAGGCCCGTTCAACTCTCAAAGCATATTATGGTGCAGATTTGGGCGCAGTTCTTGAAGTTTCAAAGCCTAGGATGCCCACCTCCTGCAAATCCGTCCATGAACTCCTCGTCGACCGTTTTGTGCACCTTTCCCGTTTCATCGTACAGCCTCCTCTGTGGAGAGAATGAAATCATGCAGAAATGCGTACAATGGGAACCCATCAGCGAGGGCGAGCTCGCATTAAGAAAACAACGTGAATTTCTGGGTTGCTCGTGAACAGAATTCGATTTCGCTGTTTTCCGCGCCCAAAAATGTAGGAAGTTATTTGGTAATAGAAAGGCTCATTTGACATGTGAATGAGGTTGTGCAGAAGTCGACTGTGAATTCAGCTCCCCTTTTGATTTCAAATTCGGTGTCCTCAGTCAGAATGGATCAACGGGATGCTTTAGGCTGCCTATCACACTTCTAACTATAGTCACTCGACGTTCATGTGGTGTTCACTGATCAAATAGTCAGGGCATCTGGTCGGAAGCAATTTCGACCTTTCGCGGCGAGCCTCTCAACGAATTTCGATCGTCGTGCATGATTTATTGCCACGCTTTAAAAGAAACATGAATATAAATCATAAAAAATGTACAAATAGTGCATAGAAAGTGTACGCAGCATGATTTCTACATTGGCACACCCAATATTAGAAAATCTTTAAACTTACTATTCAATATTGTAAAGTTCTGTGGGTATTCAGGTCGTTTTTTGGACGTTTGCAGCTATTTCATTAGTGCGCATGTACTGAGGCTCGACATTTATGTTTGTGTTGTGTTTTTGCTTTTATATTTTGCACATAAAAATGTAAACGCACGAAGAAGGCGATTTTGGAGGCTATGTCTACGCATCTTCTCGGAGCATTGGGACACTCAGGCTACATGATGTCATCACATACAATGGCCAGTCCTCCGGCCCCTCGAACATAAGAAACATAATGTCCACCCGCCATTTGCAAGGGCAACGACGCCGTCGAACAGATTTTTGTTTCGTGCCCACTCCAGCCCGTCTGGCTCCCACCTCCCGGATTCCCTGAATCTGTGCGTATTGTATTCATGTACATGGGGAAAGAGTCATACGTTTAACTTTATGACTACCCGCAGGAACCAAATTTATCCGTGTTTACGCCATAAATAACAAGCATCTACATATTACTTCAGAAGTATATCTTCTCAACCACTGGCCCGCTTTTCCAGAAATTAGTTAATTAATTTATTTGTCTGCGCTCGCGGATCATTTTTCCATGGGCATCAAACCCAATGACACAGATTAAATCTCATAAAGCGAAAATAATAAAATCAAACAAGTGCCCAGGCTATTCACCGCGTGTAATATCTTCAGTCGTCACAAAAACCGGGATTGTTCGAGAAACATGTTGCGAGTGAACGCCCAGTTGAGTGAAGATGCACAAGGAAAATGGCTTTTAATGCTGCATTATTTGAAATTTTATGTTGCCATCCTGCTTGTGCACTTTGGAAAAATAGTGGTCCAATGCAATGTATTGTGCAGGAATACAGAATCGCCGAGACAACAGGGTGTTACATATTGGTGATAAAACCCTCAAAATACCAATACTATGACTTTCAGATAAGATGGTTCTGTTGAAACTCAAATCTGAAAAACAAATTCGGACATATTCTGAATGTAGGGCCTGCTATTTGTTATTGAGCTACCAGCATTGCATTTTTAGAATTTACTATTCAGTGCTGTTGATACAAAATTCAAGCGAATCTGCCAAAACATCGGCGTTTTGATACATTGGCATTCCGGATGCGCATATGCAACATCGATGTTCTGAACTCCCTAGGTCACGCGCTGTTCTTGGCACCTTGGACGCGTCCGAGAGGACCTCATAGGCCCTCTGAATCCTCTGAAACTTCTCCAAGTCGCCGCCTTTGTCCGGGTGCGCCTTCGTGATGAGGTTCTTGTACGACCTCCGGATCTGGAAAGAAATCGAAAGAAATCGACGCCCCGCGGGTCAGTCAATTCATTGACCGCAGGGAAGCCAAAGCGCCCCACTGGCCTGCGATATCCGCCAGCCCCTCGCGCACCTCGACGTCTGAGGCCGTCGGATGGACGGACAGAATGTCGTAAAGATTGTTCTCCTGGACCATGGTGCAATATTTAAAGGCGGGCGTCTGTGCCTCAGATCCCAGGGGTCGCTCGCCAACTGTCGGCTGCTGGGAGATTTGGGAGCCCAAAGTCGACTTGCGTTTTCCTGGTGAAGAAGGCGGGCAGGCAAGGAAACGCGAGAGTGAGTTTTGGGATCTTGAAGAGATGATGGATAGTACGAGGATGAGGGACGAGGATGGATGCGAAAAGCCGAGGCCAGGCGGGTGTGTCGTTTGGATTGGGAGGCAGTTGCGAGGCGTTGGCGCGCCGCTTGGAAACCTGCGGCGCCGAGGGGGTTCCCTGGCACTGTGTGCAGTGCAGCTCGAGGGCTGAAGGGAGCGGCGGCCGCCGCGGCATCGCTGGATTTTAGGGCCTTACCAGCAACCAAGG
Organism: Ostreobium quekettii; assembly: GCA_905146915.1. Lineage (NCBI taxonomy): Eukaryota > Viridiplantae > Chlorophyta > Ulvophyceae > Bryopsidales > Ostreobiaceae > Ostreobium > Ostreobium quekettii. Next base: position 46,222 of record CAJHUC010000760.1, on the reverse strand, counting down.
ACGAGGCAAGGAAACTTCCAGCTCGTTGAAAATCTTGCGTGCTAGATGAGCCATGCGTTCGAGCGCATCGATGAAAAATAAGTTTCTAAGGAAATGCAGGATTGCATTTCTTGTAAATGTTATTGAATAAATAGCTGTGCACTTGCCCCTTCACATTGTTGCGAATACTGCTTTGGGGGCGCTCGTGCACTAAAACAAGGTATTGCCAGATGCTGTTGTGAACGCTCCACAGGCCTGGGGCTTGCGTGCAATGCAGAATTCAGAACAAAATGTGAAGCACCGCTCAGTACACAGCAGTAAGCTTGCGCAACACATAATATTGTGTGCTGCGGGTGCATGCTACAGTGGCGCTCGCAAATTGAATTCTCATTCCGCTGGAATCTTTGTGAATGTAGAGTGCAAGGACAACCCCATTCGCTGCCGCTACTTGCTTGTATAAATGCACTCAAATACGATGAACACAAATGCAAAAGAGGATTTGTTTGTGAGATCGTCTGTTCATGTCCAGTTCCTACTCAAAAGAAGCCAAAACCTGAAGAACGATTTAATATCCCCAAAAGAAAGGAAGGAGGATGGATGAAGTCCTTCTGGGATTTGTGGGTACCTGCAAACTGCAGCCATCGTGGCACAAACTCACCGCAAGCTGTACCAGTGTTGTTTTAGGCCACTACCTACATACGCTGTTTGAATAAGAAGTTCGTTCAGGAAAAGACTTAATGCATTGCGCACTTGAGCAACTGCACGAAGCTTTCCGTGGGAACTTTTTGTGGTATACAACATTAAAACGGGCGGCATGGGGAATTATGATATGGGGAAAGCCGAGCAAGTAGAAGTTGGATATTGCTACTCCTATTGATGCTTTCCAAGCGCAGGAGCTTTTATACTGTGTATGCTCAAAATTGTAATAGCAACAACGCCCAGAACTTGCAAAATATTCCTTTGGGAGCATGTGCGAGATGTATGCATGGTGGTGGGCGCTTTGCGAATTGACAAAAAATGGGACCTAGCAAGGCTTGGTTCATGTTGCATTGCATACACCATCACCTATACACAATATGAGTAAATTCTAAGCATGAAGAATGGGAACACGTTTTTGGTATCCTGGATCTTGGATACCCTTTTCTTTTCTTGGGCGGATTTGGGCTATGTTTTTTTTTGCGATCACTATTGGTTGGGCATTGTGGCCCAGACCGTGGCTGATGATGCTCTCACCCACCTTTTCTTTCAGGAACTCCATCACGAGGTGAAGGCCACCAGCGCCTTAATGTGGTGCATTTGGGCATTTGATTTTTGGGGCTCCCCAAATTCGCCCTTTCTCTTTTAGCATTGGGTACAACTCTGGGCCACTTGTGGGGTGGGCCACAATGTGGCGGTCATGGCCATGAGCAGGCTTTCTTCAGTCTGCCCTCGGATCAGCACCCACCTCAACTCATGGACATGCATTGCTGGTTCGCTCAATGAGCAAGCAAGTGTCCACTTGCTGCATGGGGCCAGTCACTAGACACCGCTCCCGCTTGGTTCCTTTGCTTCTCTAGCCGCTTGCTATACCCGGTGCCATCATTGGTCCTCGGGGTTTATTTGGATCCCTGGATATCAGAGTGCTTGCTGCCTCGTCACGTGTGGTGGGCCTGCTCTAAGCATGGATCGAGTGCTCCTACAGTATAATGATAGCATGTTGCAAAATAACTTGCACCCTAGGCTGTGAGGCCCATGCGGTGCACGTCATTAAGTCAAACAAGTGTTACACGGGGTGGTCAGACACCGTACTATTTATTGGGTATTGATTGGCTGGTCCAGGCCCATCAGTCTTACCCAAACGGCAAATATATATAAAGTACAAGAGACTAATAGCTGCAACATGTCCAACATACTCAAGTATCAATTGTTATATCGATACTCTAGCCGTATCCTACTCCCTTGGTTTATCCCAAAGCATTGGGATTTATAATTATTATAAATGGCCATTATGGCCATATCATCACTAATACTAAGGGGTTCAGGACAAATAAAATGATTAGAAATATCTAAAAATATGACTAAACTATATACAGGGTCTAATCCCACCAATACTTCATAATGAAGAACTCATGGTCTATAATGACTCCCCCAATGTCATTTCTATAATAGTACTTGACCCACAATAGTATGCCATACCATCACCATATTATCCGTCGTATTGGGGCCTCCTCTACTTTCTTTATTTTAGCTTCGGAGGTCCATATCCATGATTGGGGTTGGTGGGCTCCCAGTTGTGATGGTCTCTAGGCCTATGTTAACTTGCAATGCTACCCCATATCCTAATATTTCTTATTGTTTGACTGGATAATGGTTTGGGCAGATCCCTTATATTAGGAAATTTGTGAGATCTTCAGTAAGATGTCTCATGCTACCCCTGCCAAGCCTTTATGATCGTTGTCCTTCCTTCTATCTTGGGTGTTTTCCATCCCCTTTTCTAGTTCTTCCCCAACCCCTCACAGTGGTGGATCGTTGGGAATTTGGCAAAACTCATCTTGGGGTCAATGCACTCAAAAGATAAATATTCAGCTACAGGATGTTCGGACATTGGACTCGAGTATATGTGGATGCGTGGACATGGTTTTTGATATCTATTGCATGAATGACGAGTTGGGGAAAATAATTGTAATTGTTTTTTCCATCGTATGATCTGGGTGGGCAGAATTGTAGACCTGAATAGAAGTGATGTTTACACATAGCAGGCAAGGTTACGGTAGGCCCAGAAACAGGGTGGGAGAATTCGATTGACTCAAGAGTCAGGCTATTGGCACTATATTCTGGACTTATTGAAGGAACGCACAAGTTATGGCACTAAGGATTTTTGGGGATTCAAAGCAAGATGGGACAACTTTTCATGGCTCTAAATAAGCCACGAGTGGCGGCGCCACGGTAGGGAGCTGCCAAGAGCCACACTACACTTCGTTTTCTCTTCCTCCTGCCCACCACTATGATATGGATGTTGTGATGGGATATTTGATATGTTTCTTGCTTTTTGTGTGTTGGGGACCAAAAAAAGTAAAGGTTAGCTTGGGTTGAATGCACTCAAAAGATGAATGTTTAGCTGTGGGATATTTGGACGTTGGATGCGTAGAGATGGTTTCTATTATCTATCACGTACGCGACAAGTTATGAAAAGTGATTGCAATTACTTTTTCCAGTGTGTGTCCTTGGTGGGGAGAATTGCAGAATTGAACATAACCCCAATTATCACCTTGATGTTTGTTGATGATGCTTATATACTCGTGGCATCTTGGAATCAAATAGGGCAAGCACTTTAGATTTTATAGATTTGGGAATCCCTTTCTAAAATTGGACCAAATTTCTTAAAGATTCGAAGCATGGATTTCTTAACTGTGGCTCTAGACAAGTATAGTTTTATTAATTGGGAGACAGTCAACCTTTCTTACAGTCACTTTAATTTCAAAAGAGCATTCCTATTTATGCATTGGATTTTTTTTAAGTCAAACTATTTTTAAACCGTATCTTGATATTATTTTGGGGAGAGCACGCTTCGCCTAAGGATTAATTCTTCAAAGGTTATGTATTCTTTACATCACAAATCCCAAAATTGCTTACAAACTATTCAAAATCTATGCTCTGGGCTCAATTAAATATGCCTTTTTTGTTGGGGTCCCTTTCTCTCAAAAACTCAATGGAATCAGTTGGAGAAGGTCCAAACTCAATTCTTACACCAAATTTCTTGTCTTCTTGGCCATATACCATTGGGGATTGTTTGTGCCAAAATGGAGCACTTCCTTTATAATTTTACCTTTGGAGACAATTGATGCGATATTGGAATCGAATGGAAGAACTTTCCAACTCTCGTGTGCATGGCGTCATTTTCAAATATATTTCAACAATTCTCAACCAATCCTCGATCGTGGTATGAACGCATCACTGCCTTCTTCTGTTGATTCTGGCTTGATCTCAATTCAATACTGGATACACCAATTGATGTACAATCTTTCCAATGGATATACAAACATGTCCACATTGCTAGTAACTTTCCCAACCAATATTCAAGGATTCAACGATGGTACAAAAAATTTAAGCCAATGATTGGTAGATTATCTACCAATATAAACGATTCCTGTCATCATTACAACCTATCTTCCTTGAGGACATTTTTTCTGCGATTTCATTGTGGGGCGCACTTCTGGAAGTTGAGCATCAATGACACCAAGCGCGATAATCCATTCCAGAATTTTCAAGGCGACTGTGTCCTTTATGTCACTTGGCTTCAGAAGATGAAATCCACTCCTCTTCCACTGGCAGGCCTAAGATAACATCTGTCGAAGCCGCTCTTGGATTTTTTCTTTGGTTCCTGCTCGCCAATTGGCGAGGACACTTCGTTAGATGTATTATCATCGACAATTGCTTCTAGGCATCATGAGATAATATACTTGTAGATTTTGTTTGCGTTTCACATTAGATTTCAACGAACTGATCACAGACTCTACTTTGCTTGGGCAAAATAGGAAGCTGACGGCTACCTTATTGCGTTGTTCTATAAGTGATGATGATGATAATGATAAAGGCTCAAAGACTATAATTAGACTACCCAAATGTATCGATGAAAAAGTGGCGGGTTTAACAACTTTGAGGGGCCAAGGGGAGGGCGGAAAAGGGTGGTCGTGTATAGTGCATTGAGATTATACGGGTCTATCCCTCGTGCAGTCTAGGGGACGTTACCGGGGCATGGGGCAAAACGCCCGGAGAACTGCGGGATCCCGACCATTGCATTCCCCTATCCATTTTACCATTGGGAAGCTAGGATAGATGGGCGAGGGGGAATGCGCGAGGATGTTCCGGGGGTCATGCACGCACAAGGCCCCAGCCTCAGGGGAATGCGGGGAACGGCGTGAGCGCCGGTTTCGCTGCCACAAGGCATGGGCCACAATGCCATGGCCCCCACGGGTTCATGTTGAGGGAGCTGTCGATAGGCGTACTACACGCCAGTCGCGCGCCTCTATCAGATGCCGTACGCTCAGACACACATGGCCAAATCTCCATGGTTAAGAGTCAGTGGGTGCCCAGGCCTACCAGACCTCTGACTAATAACCGCCGAGTTCTACCCGTTGGGTTGTTCGCCGGGCAAGCGCGCATATTACATGCATGAAAAGGGCCAAGCCCTCCCACAGGCCCGCCACAGCCAGCGCGGATAAAGAAAGGGGCCATGCCGGATGGCTTCAGGGTATCTACGAGGCGGATAAAGGCCCGCCTAAGCCCTTACTAACTCACAGCACGGGGTGCTAGCATAAGCGGCACCACACATGCAAGGAACCCATGGAAAGGGCCACCCCAAGTATTTAAGGATGGGAGAGTGCAACATGGCACACGCGCACAAAGCAAACCCACAAGTGTCGAGCACTGGCGCTCCCGTGGCCTTGGTCGAGCAACAGCTCCCAGTAGCCCGGTCGAGACCGTGATCCACTTTCCAGTGCCCACCTGCCCACCTGCAAGCCATATCCGATGGAAGATCATTCGGCCCCCACCCCTTCGTGCTCCAACACTGCAACGTTGGCGGTCGCCTTTGGCCCCATGTTCGCGAGCAAAACCACCTGGTTCTAGCCAAGCTGCGTACCCACAACGGCCAGCATCGAACTTTTTTCACCGCGAAACCGGTCACCGACAACCGCTACGAGCGCAGTGGCCGGCCTGCCATCACTTCCCACTCAGGAGATGAATGTCTCGCCGTCCCCCTGCCAGTGGACCGGCCAATCCTCCCCGGCCTAACTCCCGAACAGACGCGCGCTTACGATGACGCTTCCCTCGTCGCGATCGACGAGGCGCACATGTTCCGTAGCATGCATCTTTCGAACTTTGTTCGGACGGCCCTGTTCGACCACAATAAGAACGTGGCGGTCGGGGGGTTGGACGTGGACTCTGAGGGGCGCCCTTTTAAGAGCCTCACTGCCCTCACCCCATTCACCTCCGAGGCAACCAAATTCATGGCGCAATGTTCGCTATGTCGCACGTCAGCCCCGCTGATAGTCCGCACTCAGCCTCTCGCCCAGGTTGGCTGGATTGGGGGTACAGAGGCATACAACTCTCTACGCCTCCACCACTGGTCAAGAGCAATGACCACGTTCAGTTCCTCAACACACTGTGTGGATTATCCACCGCTGCAGGCCTTGATCCCCCGCCCCCATCCTGGCCCCCTGTGTTGCGCTTTTGTCCTTGGTGGGTTGGAATACTAGTACTTTAGGTTTCTGTAGGAAAAAACCCTGGCGGAACAATTTGCCTTAGGTAGGGTTTGATCTCACGGCAAGGTGGACCAGTTTCCGCTTTTGCCACAATGCCTCATCAGCACCCTTGTACTAAAGTTCTCCCATGGGTATTTATACCCTTTTGCCATTTTTGGCTGCCACCACTAGGCCTCGCGGCCTAGACCATAACACCCTGGTCCTCATCACCCCGGAGCATTCGCCTCGTCGCCTTTCCCCGTGTGCGCCCCATGGGGATGGCAGCCGCCCTGCTCCACCCAACGCCCTCACGGCCACTTCTCCTACCATCCCACCCTTCTCTCCCAACCTCCAGGTCCCAGAGGTGATTGACCTCACTGGTGACTCCCCGCCAGTGGAGGAACGTGAAAACATCCCCTGGGCCCCCGCGGACGCGTCCCTGCCGCGCCGCGCTGCGCTTCACATCACCCATCCTCGTAATTCACGATGCCCGCATCCGTGTTCGCCGCGCGCACCCCTCGCATCAACCGCCGCTCGCCCGTACCACCCCCCTCCATTGCACCGTCCCATCCTTGGATCTCTACCCATCTTCTCATTGGCTCAAGCGCAAGCCATTCACCAAGCCCTCCAAGACGCACTCAATGATCCTCTTCCCGGAGTGGCTTCTTCTTCCGATTCGAGCCTGCCGCACTGCCAGCCTTAGCCTCCTCGGGCCTTCCACCCCTCGGATTACAAGCAACAACATTGAAGGTTCGGCTACCGACGGTTTACCATGATTGCCGCCGCCACAACTGACACAGCCATCCGTCACCAAGCATCTACCTGTTGCCAATCCAGGGCAATCTTTGGAGCGCATGGGCAAGGCAGAGTGTAAGGCAGAGGTACGAACTCCCGTCTTCGCGACTGAGGGTGGAGGCTCCGCCCTACTCTTAGGACGGCGCTCGGTCACCAACAAGGAAGGGGGTTTGGGTGTATGACTTTTCTAACGTTTCAGGCGGTCACTCGACCGCGCATCTTTTCTTTTCGTGCGAACGCATTAGGGACTCGCCCGGGGTGGCCGCACCGGATCGTCCGGTGGCCGCGGGGTCGGGGGGATCCGACTGCCGGACCGCCGGGCCTGGTGGGCCGCTCACGAGGCGCTGGGAGGGGGACCTAGAGGAGTTTTTTATTTCTGGGGCGTGGAAGTTAGGAGATTTCCTAGCAAGGAACTGACAGCCCATTCCGAAAGGTTTCCCGATGTAATGAACAGAATGTAAGGAATGATCTTTTGTGAAGCTGTTTGCCTCGGATTCCTTGTGGTCTTGCCTCCAGCCGCCGTTCCGCTGCATACGTCAAGAAGCGGGGGTGAAGGGGGGGGGAAGGGGAGGGTTATAAAGTAAAAGCTTCATTCAAAAGGGGCCGAACCCCGCCCCTGAAAGTTTTAAACCCTACTTTAAGCGGAATGGTCACATTCCCCTTAAGTACCAATCTCCACAGGGGTACTTCACGGAAGGCCACACACGCGCCGCCTCACAAAATCGAGCAGATCCGAGCAGAGTACCCACGGCGCAGACAACGCCCCTGGTCCGGGCGGCCGTGTCGTCCGACCAGGTTGCCGGACACGGGGCGCGATGCCCCCGCGGCCCCAGGAGCCGTCCTTCGAGAAGTGCATCAAGGCGCTGTTGCGCGAGCAGGTGTGGCTAACGCCCCCAGTAAAGCATTCCCGCGCCCGTCCGAAGCCTTCGCGCCATCCCGCCCACTCCCCAGGGGATCCCTCGAGCTGCTCCAGGCGCTGCTCTTCGCGGATCGGTCCCAGCTGGCCAGCGGGAAGGGGTGGGGCCGGACGCAGTCGCTCCTCACGGCCGGCATTCAGGGCATTTGTTGGCTGAGGTGCCCGTCGCCTCAGGCTGTGGCTGGGCAGCCCACGTGGGGCATTGGGCTCTTTGATCGCGGCGCTGGCAGGTGGTGATCCGGCGGCGATGAGCTGGTAGGGGAGTTGTGGGGATCCTGGGCTGGCCGGCGCTCCTGCTGCGGGGAGTGCTTGCGGCTGGGCCGGGGCTGTTGGTGTGGCAGTGCGACGAGCATGGGCTGTGCCTTGTTCTGTGGGAACGATGTGTGCATGAACGGGAATTGTGGCGGTCCTGTTGCGCTCCTAAACAACGCAACTTGTTGGATTCCTGGGTTTGTTCTTGCCAATCGGCAAGCAAGGCGCCGTTTTTGCACCGAACAGGCGAATTTGGTCCGGCAGCTTCTGGTGCGGTCTTCGGAAGAGCTCTAACGACTTTTTGCGCAGGAGGGGGGCCGCGCGGTATGGCTTTTGGCCACCCTTTGTCAGCAAAAGCAGTGCAGCGCTCATGCAGCTTGTCTCTGTTCAGGGCGTGGAGGCGAACCCTGGTGTTGTGGAACACCTTGTGCATTTCAGCCACCAGGCGGCGTCAAAGCTCGCGACAGAGGCGCAGGTGATCAGGCACCCCACATATCTGGGAACTGTTGGGAGGCTTGCACTGATGGTCCCTTGTGATAATGAACATCCCAAAGATGGTAGACACATAGTAGACACATCATCCAGTGAACAGCTCTCTCTCAAGAGCAAAGAGCTTGAAGCGAGACTCCTTCCTGGCTTGCAAGAATGTTCCAGTGGTTTTGGGGTTAGCAGGCGTGGTTTGCAGCGGAGCAGTCCAAATAGGAAGAAATCATGCATTCACCAAAGCAGTGGTCATTTGGAATTCTACTCTGTGATGTTTCTCCTGATGTTCCTTTTGTCCTGAGAATTCTGGAGGAGAATTTGTGTGCCCTTTGCATGATGTGCCTTTGCTGGAAATGCAATGTTGAAGATTAGTTGACTGAAGACTCAGGCCACTTGATTTAGCCTTGCCCGACTGCACAAGTTTAAAGACTCCCCAGCGCTGCACCTTTAGGGCACTTTCAGCCATATGCCCTTCTGCAGGTGGTCTGAAGATGTTCGCCAAAGAAGCTAAGCTCCAAATTAGTCCAAATCCACAGACAAGCGTCCAACAGTGAACGGTGCTCAAGTGGAACCTTACTCCCAAGCAGTTCATTGTTGTGTGTTTTTTTGGGCCTAGAAGCTGCTGTATGAACTAGTGTGACATGGTCAAAGTCTTATGCTTGGGTCAGAGGCACTTGTTGCACTGTTCTGTATTTTGACCTTGCCGTTGTCGACCCTCAGTGCACAGGCGTATCAGTCTGCAGCCATTATTTGCTGCTGTGCGCTGTCGTGAAAGCTGGCTTGCTTTAGGGATCCCAAAGTTAGACTTGCGTCAAGAGCCATTGCATAACCAAATAAGGAAACAGGGCATACCTTCTGATACTACTGGGTGGACCAATTTGGAGCTGTACATGGTCTGAATTGCCAGGGCTTCTGTGATTGCACATTGCTTGCAAACAAGAGCAGAAAGATGGCAAACAGTTCTCATCATTTGCTGGCAGATTGCTGAAGTGACGACAGCACAGCAGTGAGCAGCAGTGGCTGCAGTGCTATTGGCAAAGCCAGTACTGGCCATGCTTTTGATCTTGCTGTCGCATCAACTGCCTTGTGTCCTAAGATGGAAGTTGGACCCTCAGTTATTCACTGCAAGGAACAAAATGACCATCGGCTGATTCATGGTGGACCTCCTGGCAATTTGTAGTTCAACCTGGTTGGGTATCACCGGCAAAGGCGTCTTCTGTGGTATTCTATGACAGGGCTTCACAGGAAGTGGGGAGGCTGTGCAGAAACAGCACGTGGATCTCGCCATAGATCTAGGCGGTCATCAGTACCAAACAACAGGCCGCTCGCTTCAGGTGTGCCCATGCTCGTATATATATTACAAAACTGGCCAAGGGTACCTGTACTGCCACTGTCCCCTCTGGGCCCGTGCAACATTCTTGTTTGGTTACCCTGCATGGACACAATGTACTGATTGGTGCGATTGGCTTTGTGCAGAGGAAATTGAAATTGTGAATTCACATTATGCTGTTCCTTCCATTGGGTGCCCTGGTGTTGATTTGACAGTGGGAAGTGTGCCTTCCCTTCCAACGGATTCTTCGTATTGTTTGGCTTGCAGAGATGCCTGCCAAGACATTGCCCAAAGTATATCAGTATGCGATATAACATTGAACTGTAGCATTAGCATGTGGCCATGTCCAATGTGGCCACTTGCGCAACAGGACTCTGTTGCATTGAAGTACATGACTGGCAAGAGCTCAAGAGGTTGACATTGTCTGGTAGCTTACGTTGAGCGCTACCCGCCATTTTTCCATTGTGCTTCCTGTGAAACTGCATGCTGGAGTTGCACAATTGCTGTGCATCTCCCACGCAGGCGAACAAGGCAGCCCCATGCTTTTGACACTAATGCTGTGAGAGTGAAATGACACCGTGTTTGTTGGTCGAATCGTCAGGTGCTCACCATTGTGCTATTGCCACTTGCACAAGTCTCACCATTGCACGCCAGTCAGATCTTTGTGGACACATCCACAGGCCACAAAAGGCCCTGGCCTGATAGTGCATTTGAGTTTAAATCATTCTGTCGCTGACCTGGGAATCAGAATCCAGGACTGGTGGGCTCCTGGTCCCATACATTGTTGCCATCACTTTCGTGTGATGTCTACTGTGCTGCTGATAGGAAATCAGAAAACTTGCTGAGGAAGTCAACAGTGCACCAATACCACCGATCAGCGATGAGCCAGGACACAAACTGCCCCCTGAAGAGGACTGTCTTCTCAATCGCAACTATCAGGTGATTCAACACATGCAAGTTAATGTGACCATTGTGCATGAATCTGTTTGAAGATTGCACTGCTGAGCTGCATTTTGACTTCGCCTGTTTTAAGAGTTGAGTATGCATACAGGAGCCACCCTAATTGGTTTCCTCATCAGTACCACGGCCATTCTCAGTTGTGCTCTCCTACTATCATGAGTGGTTGCTCCCATCCAATGCTGCAGTTGGAGGAGGCAGTCTCTGTCAAGCTACAACAAGAACAACAGGAAGCATTCCTGAAAGAGATGAAAGAAATGAAAGGCCTGTTGAAAATACAATATGTTGCAGTGAATGGGCAAGTCGGATAACGACATGTTTAAGTGCTTCAGATAGAAATGTTTTGATGCCCACTCTCTTGAAATGAGAAAGAGGACAATTGGCATTATCAACTCATGCAATGCACATTATTGGTGACCAACCTTTCTCATCCACTGCCTCCATGTCAAATATGCCATCAATCAAATCATCTTGTCATCCTTATCAGCCTTCGTATCCAGATGTGAGAGCAAGTGTGGAGGGGTGTTTTGCCATCTTTGTTCGCTTTGTTGGGGTCAGTTTTGGCTTTGATGAGAACCTTGTTTGCCGGGGGCATGCTGCTGATTGCAACCCATTATGGAGGCTTCGATCCATTGTCATGTGCTTTGTCCACATTAGTCCTCACCTCGAGGAGGGAGTGCCTTCTCGAGGTGAGGGCCGATATGGACACAACATACGATGATTGGTCGGCACCTACGTACTGGGTTACATTCAATGGCAATCTCCCGGTAGCCAAGCCCTGATTGAAACCAGCTCTGACTCAACAAAGCACACGATGATGGAGGAACGCCCCTCCCTGCATCATCTTCCGATCTGATTCCGGACAGTGGAGGGATAGCCAAGCATCTGATTGATGCCAAATCTTAGAAGCACTGGGCATGAAAGGATGGGCACCCATGATGTACATGTTGTGTGCTAGGAAGCACTCTTGCTTGGTAGGAAATGGGCCAGGGCCCGATTTGTTGCTCCCTGGTGCTGGGATGACCAAACAAAGCGACATAACATGCAACCAACAATGCCAAATACGACCAGTTGTCAATACCACCTAAGTGTATGTCATGGATACTTTACTCTGCTTTCTAAGGTTATTGCACAAAGCCCAGCCCACCCAAAATGGAGTCGTCACTTGTGAGACTTTTGAGTGCGCTGCTGGCATGCAACAAGACAATTAATTGCGATATACATGGCATGTTACGAGGCTGCAACCTAAGTTTCAAGTTGGCTGTCCATTGTTCACCATTGATACCAGAATTCTCACTTTCCTCCGTCAGAATATCATCACACCCTACCCTTCCCATACACTCAAACCCTATCTCACCTCGTGGTGCATCCCACAAGCCACCACATTCTGTGCATTTTGTAGTGCTTTGCTTGGAGCAGCGTGCTTCCCCACTGCTCGATTGTGTGGCCAGAAAGTTGCCAACGGCTTGCGCTCTGGCATGGGCACTCAAAGGAAGCTTGAGATGGTGTCGCCGATTGTGGGGTGCTGTCGTTGAAGTGTTGTGCTAGGACCTGTGCAAGTGCCAGAGGGTGCAACCGCCAGTGTGTTTTTTTAGGAAATTGAAGCATTCTTTTGTGAGGATATTGTGAAACTCTGACTTGTGAAGTGATGGCACCCCGCTGTACAAATTACTCACGTGTGGCGTCTCTGTGCACTTGGCACCGCAATGCCCATGTGTGGCATTTCTGTGCATACTTGGCATCTCTGTGCACAAGTATATTTCCACGTGTAGCTGTTCCTGCCAGGTTCAGATGTGAAAATGGTGGGGCACCAGAGTGGGTGCCTGATGGGTGCAGCTGTGGGTATTAAACAGGACAGCAACTTGTGTTTGGGCCATTTTGCCAGTATTATTATTAATGATGTTGGTTTGGGCTATATTGCCACAACCCATGTACCAAGGGGCAATCCTACTGGCAGTTGCAGTCGGATAGTGTTGCTCCATTGCCATTTCATGACGATGCCATTGTTGGCCCAAGGCATTCTTTGCCAAACAACTGCCCATCTCTACATTTTCCGCTCTCTGGGCTTTCTTAGTGGAATAGTCTTGAACAATGTGCATGCATCTGCGATCTCTATCCATTGAATTTGTTTATCTATCTGTTTCTTTACTGATTCATTCGTTTTCTCTTTTCAATTTGTTTACCGTAAGGTTCTGTGAAAGTGCAAAGGTAACGATTTGTCCTTTCCTAACAACCACGCTGCTATTGGCATTCATTGAACGGTGACAAGCAGGCATTACCTGGTGAGCATGTGTAGTCAAACGGATTGACGCCACTCCCTCCCCTGTAGGTGATTGCCCCTGCCGACTACGTGCCACCAACGATCAGCACCAGTGATGAAGACGACCCTGAAGAAGCACCTGCAGAAGGCAATGGTGCAGGGGCCTCGACACAGGACATGGAACCTGAACCGTCGGGCTAAGCTAGTTCTGCGCCCAATGCTCACACTGTGGATGGCTTCCAACAGTTGCCAGGACGCTTAACAGTGGAACCATGTGAACTTCACAGAGGCCCAGGAGGTTGGGTAGAGCAAAGGGCATTATTGGGGCTTTTTGGCTCAAGCACTGTAGCCATTCTGCCTCTGGAGGTGTCTTGAGGTTCAAGGTACTCAAGTACTGGGGATTCTACACACACCATGGGATGCCCAGATTCAGAGTCTGCAGGCCAGTCCAAGCTCGAGCTCTGCAGATGCCCTAGGGCAGCGTTCTTCTTTGGCATTTCCGCGTGGGTTCTGTAGAGGACGCCAAACAACTACTGAGCACAGTGCCCAGCACCAAAAACGGCCCAGGAACTAAACAGTGACGGTGCTTGACGCCACCAAGGACCAGGCATGCAGTTTGAGAAGATGGTGGTAACCCGTTGGGACGAAATGGGCATATTACTTGGCACCTCGCAATGCGTGCCACTCCATGGATTGCATCTGCCAGCATTGACAAGCTATGCACAGGAACTTCTTGCAGCGAATGTGAGCGCGGCGCACACAACTCAAGCGGTTCTAGCCGTCTTTGGCATTGAGACTACTCCGGGGTGTCCAGTGGGCTTATTTGGCAGCACTGGGCAGGGAGTCCATAACGCAGCAAGCCAGCTCAGGGCATCGAGGCACAAATCCACTGACAAGCCAGTGAACGGATGCCTAAATGATGCAACTGTTCGGCCATTGCCTGGGCCCGGACTGAGCTGGGACCCTCTGTCTCCAGGCTTTGGAACTCAGGGCTTGAGGTTTATGTGATTCCGGCAAAAATGGGGCGATCCCAACTGTGAAGGAAGAGCGGAATTGAGGACAGGCTACGCGGATGGGGGATCGTTGCAGGGGTGAGTGGGTGGGCGAGTGGAGGGAGCGCGGCTGGTGCCGAGGCGTGTGGACAGTCACAACCAATGGCTGCGCAAGTGGAGAGGGGCTGACAACGCAGCTGGAGATGTTTGGAACGAGTCAGACTGCCCCTGAGATGGCCAGAATATGCATGGCACACGCGTGCAGCATGTGAAGCGCTGCTGTCTTGCTCCATCATCACATTACAGATCGAAGTCCTTGGTGACTGCATTCGTTGGGGTGTAGCAAGTGACCGGGCCTGCATGCATTGTGCAACATAGGGTGCTGTTCACAACCGCAAGCCTTTGCGCTCCTAAGCAGTCTTGCTCCACCCAACAGGCGTCCGCCAGCCATGCGTGGTGCCAACCTACCGTCCAAGTTTACCTCTACCCAGGACATGTCTGGGCGTGGACGTCTGCTTGGGGGCAAGGTTTGTCCCTGCAACTGGTTGCCGCTCATAGTTCCTTGTCACACATAACAATGTGGTTGTCGAAGGCGTGCTGTATCGAGAAAAACGGCAGTCAGCTGACATGTTTCAGTTGCCGATGCAGAGCGGTTTGGCGGAAAAGGACAAAGCCACGGCCAAAATGATGGCAAAAAGGGGTTCCCTACAATCGAGCGCCGAATGTCTTTCCACGGTATTTTGGCAAGGGCTGCTGTTTGACCCACAAAAGTGGTCAATCCCATACTTAGGCAAAGCGCCGCAGTGTCCATTGCTCTCGCAGCACTTGTGCTAAACGATCACCTCATCACTCTGCCAGCTGAGCGGCTGCGCCGCCCAAAATTTGGCGCCTGTCAGTCGTTCGAAGTTTCCATGCGACACAGTTTGGGGTTGTGTCAGTCGTGGTGGTGCGAAGTCATTGACTCTGGCAAACCCCCCACTCCGAGTTCCAACAACGGCAGTGTTACATGAGCCGTGCCCAGAATGCACCCCGCCCAGATGATGGCCCCTCCCTGCTGGAGACTGGGTACGGGGTGGGCACACAGGTGTCAATCGTTTGTGAGCCTAATCCTACAGGAACGAATATAGCCCTGTTGGGTCAGTTGGTACGGGCCCCCACGTCCACGGCGCCTCCCATCTAAGCAGCCTCATCGTGGCGGCCTGAACGGCGCACACCTCTGTCTGATACTCCACACTTGTCAGATCGCTGAACCATACAAACCCGTGCGCAAGTGCCCCTCGTTCAATCCCTGCCACGCCCATTCGCTGGCGCGCTCGCCTTCATACAGTCACCGAGCCGCTCCCCTCCATTCAGCAGCGCGCATAATGTACACCCCACGCAGGGAGCCAGCCCTCGCCCCCGCAAATCAAAGCGGCCCTTGAAGCCGTTCCCGAAGGGCTCCCGCCCTCTCGCTTACACAACTACACACACAACTACGCAACCACACATCCCAAGAACAAATCTTCCCTCGCAGCCAAATCTCGCCCAGCGGGGGCCCGACCCAACGCCCGGGCCGCCCCCCCCGGCCATCCCAGCTCCCACATCGCGGCACCTTCTGTCCACTTTCTTGACACCTTCCCTGGTCTTTCCCGGCAGCTTCCGAGCTCACACCTGCCCGGGCGTGACGCCCGTGGAGGCGCGCGTAACCAGTGGCCGCATGCGCGAGCGCTGCGCCTCCTCCCGCAGCTGGCGGTCGGCGCTGTCGGCCGCCTGGCGCAGCCGCCACGACGGCGCCGACTCCGCCTTGGTCAGCGGCACCTTCTCGCCTCCCTCCTCCGCCTCCCTCTCCGCATCCACGGCCGCCACCGCAGCCGCGGCAGCGGCGGCGGTCTCGCTGGGGCCAGATCCCTCGGCGATGTCGGTCAGCGCCGCGGCAATGCCGTGCATTCCGATTGCCCGGGGGCCCATGGACGCCGCGCGGGTGAGCGCGGTGGGGCGCATGGAGAGCTGCGCGATCGCGGGGCGCTTGGCCACTGCGCCGCCGGCGGCCATGGACGCCACGCGCGCAAGGCTCTTGCGTGGTAGCTCCTGCAGGTTCAGGATCTTGGACGTGGACTTGGCGGTGTAGGTGATGAACTTGGCCAGCGGGGAGGGGGAGACGACCACGGCGCGCTCCTCGCCCTCGCCCGGCCTCTCCAGGGCGCCGAACACCAGGAAGCTCTTGGTCTCCGCGCACACCTTGTCGCCCTCCTCCAGCTCCACCAGCGTGGACTGGCGGAACAGGGACTGCAGCTCCGCATGCGTCTTGCCCCCGAACTGCCCCCACGGGCTCTTGAGCGTCAGGAACGCGCCGGCCATCTGCCAAGCCCGCCGCCTCACGCGCTCGTACTTCTGCACCACGTCGCGGAAGGTCTCCGCGTTGATCTGGTACACCTCCACCACCGCCGTCTCGGCGACCAGGCTGCGCGACCGCCGCTCGTTGAGCATCACCTCGCTGACGCCCACCATGGCGCCCGTGCCCTGCTGCACGGCGCACTGAGCGTGCCCGGCGGCCTCCACGCGCACCACGCCGCGGACGACGAGGCTCAGCTCCGTGGACACCTCGCCGATCTCGAAGATCTTCTCGCCGAGAGCGTACAGGCGCAGGGAGGCGCTGGGCAGCACCTCGCGCTTGAAGACCTCCTCGTCCATCTCGCTGAACAGCGGGTGCTTGCGCAGCAGGGTGGAGGAGTCCGGCAGGCCCATCTTCGGCGGGTGGTACATCAGGTGCTTGATCTTCTGCTCCACGGCCAGCTTCAGCGCCTGGGCCTCCTTCCGCTCCACCAGGCCGGACAGGAGGAGCTCGTCGACGTACTTGAGCTTGTTGTGGAGCACCTCCCAGGCGGTGCGCTTGGTCTTGATGGCCAGGGTGACCTCGGGATAGGCGCGGCGCATGTTCTGCAGGAACTCGGTCGCCTTCTCCTGCTCCTCGAGGCTCTCGCGGAGCACACGCTTGGAGGCATCCTCGATGACGGCCGCGGCGCCCTCCTCGGCCTCGTTCGCCTGGGCAGGTCGCGGACGGTGAGAAGCACTCCTTTGCTCGTCCCAAAACGGGGCGCACAGATTTTGCTGGTTGACGAAATGCTTGAACGCAGTTGAGCGCTCGGCCAGCGACGAGTATGGAAAGAACACCAGTGCAACACTGCAAGGAAGCTCTATCATCCATCCCACGACGCCCAGCACCGCCTACGAAGGTTGCTGGGCAAGATTTCCCCAGCTTTTGCGCAATGCACTCTGAGAAAGCAGCTGAGGCGGGCCTTTGCCAACCATTGGCACAACGTTCCAGCAACTTGACATCATGAGTTCACCCCCTTCGAGTGCATACTGTTTTGCTAGACACACCACTATGTGTTGCGTGTTCTCCAACTGCACCAGGAGGATTCTGCAGCATCTTATACATGAAGGCAAGGAGTCTCACAATACACTTGGCGGGCGAGGCGCCCTATTCATGGCCCATTTCACCAAGCACTGAGAGGGTCCTTGTGGACCACTGGGAAAATTGGCACTCGTGATTATGATCAGAATTCACAGAAGACAAGGGTGCCACGGCCTTTGTGGCGTTTTGAATGCTGCATGCAAGCACACATTCCCCCATGGTCTATTATCACTGCTGTCCAAAGTCGACCCCTCACCTGCTGCTCCTTCTTCACGAACTCTATGTACTCCTGTAGGCTGTGGCATGCTTCCTGGTGAGCGTGGATGAACGTCTTGGCCATGATGGCCGAGTGCTCCAGTGCCTCAAAGAAGCGCTGGTCCAGGAAGTTCTGCACGGGCTTGCCCAATCCCTTGATCTTCCACTCGGATCGGAACACGCTCTCGCCCAGGTTCACCGCCTTGCGCCAGAACTGGAAAGACAACGCATGCTCCAGGTGCCTCCAGTCGCTCAGGGGCTTCCCCGCCGCGTCCAGCGCCTCGTCGGCACTCTCCTTCAGGCTGTAGTGCTGGTCTGGGTCCAGCACCCCCTCCTCGTTCAGGTGCCCATACTCAGACTTGACGCCCGTGAGCAGCCGCGAGCGGAAGTCCAGCACAAGCATCTCCGTGGTGATCTCCTCCCCCATCCTGCGCGACTTGTGGTGGAAGCTGAACCGAGAAGAAGGCTTCTTGGCGGCCACCACGAAGTGGCTCACCTTGGACAGCATACCCTGCGTCTTGCTGAGCGTCAGTTTGTCCAAGTCGACGCTCTTTGACAGATGCTCGTCCAGCGCGAGCGCGGCCGGGTGGTTTTGGTTCTCGGCGTCCTTCATCACTCTGCACACCAACTCACGGGACGGGACGATCTTGCTCGTGTCCAACGACGTCAGCTGCTTCACCAGCTTTATGTCAGGATCGCCCATCAAGGGGTCGGGCTCCAACTCCAACCCCTCCCCAGTTTTCTCCAATTCTTTGACCACATGCAACAGCACCTCCAACTTCTCGGGCTTAGGCTTTGTGACCCCCAGCAAGGCAAGCACCTGTCCCATCGTGGAGCCGTTGACAATGATCGTCAGGGCGGCAATAAAGCCCATGTAGAATATCACCAGGGCTCGGAACTTGGGGTCGATGCGTCGAAAGTCCAACTGAACAATCAGGCCCAGTGCAAGGCCCACCGCACCCCGCAGGCCACCCCACACCATCACCAGCGCCTCCTTGTACTGTATGTAGTACCCGGTCATGATCATGAAGGGGTAGCAAATTATCACTGTCACCAGACGGATGACCTGCAGGGGAAGAGAGACACAGTTGGTGTGGCTGGGAGGAAGCTGTGCTGAGTCGACTGTCAACACAAGATAAATTGCTGCCATGCTCACCCACTGGCTGACGCCTGGACCGACATAAACGTGCTTGCCAAAACACACCACTGCACAGCTGTTGACGATGTAAGGTACCATTTGGCACACTGCCATTCAGGCAGGTTTCCCCTTGGAGAAGATTGCTGATTTCTCCCTGCTCTGAACATCTTGACAGCCCCAAGAAAGGAGCCAAAAACGCAAACGTAAACAGGACAACAGCTGCGGAGGATTCAAGATCGCAAGCCAGCAGAGGCAATCCGTTTGTCTCAGTTTCCAAAAATGCAATCAAAGTGCTGCCCTTCAAACCATAAGGCGTTGACCTTCATCCATGCTATTTCTCCAACCATCTTTGGTCCATACGGGTCACCTTGAGCGCCTATTTCCCCCCGCAAATGCTGCATTTCGTCGGCCCACTGCACCTCTGCAATCAAGGGATTTCCGCTCGGACCTGCGCAGTGTGGAGCATCGCCCCAGAAACTGTGGATTTCGCACAAAAAGGGGCGCCCCCGTTTTACGGCTCTTCTCCTCGCCGGTCAACAGAATTTGGCCAAAAGACCAGCGAGAGTTTCTTTTCCCTTCCCGCGCTCCAAAGTCCCTCGCGCTCGCCCAAGACCGGTGAAAAGCTCACCTGGAGGAAGAGGAAGAGCAGGAAGCCGTAGCCCCACTCCGTGCTGCTTATAAAGTCCTCCTCCACCTCCTCCTTCAGCGCCACGGCAATCTGGACGCCCGCGTACACGAATATCATCGTGTTAGCGAAGTACTCCACCATCTCCCAGAACACCTCCATGGGCTCGTGCGCCTTGGGCGACAGCCGCGGCCGCGCCAGCACCGCCATGGTGATCCCCAGGCCCACCACTGACAGCACGCCCGACATCTCCAGCAGCACCTCCGCGGTGTAGTAGGTCAGGTAGGCGGTGATGAACGTGATGGCCACCTCCACAACCATGTCGTTGAACACGAAGTTTATCCACGTGGAGGCCGCCACCCCGTAGGCGATCCCCACCACGGGCCCGCCCAGCGCCAGGCGGGCGAAGAACTCGATCGAGTCCCCCACGGTGCGGTCCGGGAAGTCACGGATGGCCGTGAAGTCGCTGGAGTAGTTCGTGCAGGTCCTGGCCTCCTCCAGCAGCAGGCGCCTGCCGCCCTCTCCCGCAACGGACTCCATCGCGGCAGCACCCTCCCCTCCCTCAGATGCCACCTCTAGCAAGGGATCGTCCAGGCAGGGGCACAGGCGGGGGTCTATGGCGAACGCGTTGTGACACTCGTCGTTGTTGCAGCTGGTGGTCCACCTGATGAGGTCCCGGAACAGGAGGAAGAACACGAAGGCAGTGCCGTCATTGAAGAGCGACTCACCCTCGATGACGGTACCCAGGATGGCTGAAGCGCCCACCTCCTTGAGCAGCGCCACCACCGCCACGGGGTCAGTCGCGCTGAGCATGGCGCCGAACATCAGCGCCTTGGGCCAACACCAGTCGTACGGGAAGACGTACTTGGCCACGGTCGCCGTGAGGGCGATGCCGACGGCCACGCCCGGGCCCGCCAGGATGAGGATCTGCCAGATGTTGCGCTTGGTGATGTGGAAGTCCAGCGTGAAGGCGCTGGCGAAGATGAGCGCCGGCAGGTGGATGAGGAGCAGCAGCTCCGGCTCGATCGATACCCAGCCCTCTATGCCGCGCCCCAGGTACCGGTAGCCCCGCCGCCACACGGTGTGCTCCTCGCAGCAGGCCTCCAGCCGCGACTCACACAGCAGGTCGCCCTTGTCCGGGCGCAGGCTTGTGTGCACGAAGCCGAAGGCGAGGCCCATGATGAGCAGCATGCCCGTGTAGGGAATGGGTATGCCGCGCAGCAGATGCTTGGCCACCAGCCCCAGGAAGAGCATGAAGAACGTGAACAGCACCACGTCGTCCACGAACTCGATCTCCTCGCATTCGCACTCATCGAAACCGTGGCACTCGCTTGGCACCACCGCCACCTCGCCGCCCTCCGCCATCGCGCCCCACGCCCCTCCTCGCCCCTCCCAAAGACGCCAAACCGCCCCGAAGGGTCACACCTGCCCCGGGCCAAAGCGCGGCCGCGGGATTGCTCGTCTGGCGGGGGGGTGCGGGCCGCCTGCGTTCCAGCCGCGCCAGGGGGAAAGCTCCGGCCTTCACGCGAGCCAAGGGAGGGTTTAGGAGGGGCCCCGCGGCTGGCCCGAATTTCAACCCCCCTGAACCGGCTCCTTGTCACCGTATCCTCCAGTTGCGTCAGTGCCCAGTGTCAGCGTCTGACGCCCCTTGGCCCTTGACGATTCGCGGCGCGCCGCGCAAACGACCCCTCACCCCTCCTCCCCCCCCTCCCGCCCGCCGCGGCGAATCCCGCTGGGCCCCAGCCAGGCGCAGGGCTCGGCCAGGCCCGCCCGACGCCCCCCCTTGCGCCCCCTCTCGAGCGTCCGACCGGGACCCAGGGCCCGCTGGCGCCGCGCGGCTTGCGTTACGTAAGTCGGGCGCGTAGGTCGGGGAACGGGTCGGGCTACCCGGGGGGGGGGGTACATTGCCACGGTACGATTGAGTGAGGGAACCGCACCCCCGCGGCCCCCGTCGGGCCGCCGGTGTAGGGTAGGAGGGTTTGTGGAGCTTTCCCGGGGTTGACGCGGGTGGGGGGGATGCTCGGGCGCTGGCCAAATGCGTGGCGCCGACGGGGGGCTGTCGGCACCCAAGCGGCGCGTTTTGCGCGACTTGAGGGGGATTCCTTGTCGCTGTCGCCCTCTGCATCACAAGCCCCGATGGGTGCAGAGGGGTCTGGGAAACGCGGCTGACGCGTCGCGGGGGAGCCCAGCCGCCCCATCCGGGTCCCAGGGCCGCTCGCGGGCATGAGACCGGTCGCTCTGTCTTTTCCGTGAAGATCCCTTCTTGTTTCCGGACACCCCAAGCCCCCAAAGCCACTGACCCACTGACCGCCGTTGGCCTTGTCAGCGGAAGAAGTAGGGATCCGCGCGATAAAGGATAGGGGGGCTAATATATTGTGGGGGCCGGTCACGTGCGCGAGCGGCGCCGCGGACAAGGCCCCGTTTTGTCGATCGCCAGCATGGTTTGTTGTTCGCCAAAATGTTTGTTGTTCACCAATCGCGGGGCGAGACGCGCGGCGCGAATGCAGCCGACGGGGCCCGCGCAGCGGGAGTTGTGAATAGCGGCCGGCGGTTTGGATGTCTGTCCCGCGGGACATGTTACTTTGGCCGTCGGCGACGCGCAGCCTGTGCGAGGAAAGCGGCGACCCCGGACAAGGGGCGTTGCTGCAAATGTGCAGTCGTTCAGCCTGCTTCGCTGACGAGCGAATGATGCCACGCGCGACTTGAATTTTATGGCGCCGCAGGGGGAATGCAAGGAGTGTCGGTTGTCATCGTGTGAGAATCCCCGTGATTTTGCGCGCAACAGAAGGCTCGTTGGGCATATTGGGCATGGCTGTCTTCATGCCAACTTTTTCCATTCGTGCTTGCTGTCCCTGTTGAATTCGCGAATAGGCGCATTGACCATGCGCGATGTTGAAACGTGCCGCGTATGGCATATGCCATGTGTTTTGCTGCCATTCTTCCATATTTCTGCACAGCTGGGCGTGTCGTGCAAGCCGCTACAGGGTCAGCTGATCTGCGTGAGTAGTGTAGGATACGATGCATTTGAACCTTGACACTCATGGAAATCGCATTCTGGACATGTCTGTCCAAAGATGATTAATATGCGTTCAATGCACAAATGCCTGACATCGCCATATGCCGGACAGACGCCTTTCTGGCGCATAGTGTGTACTTGCCAATACCACTTGCCCCTTGTAGACAGATGCAATCAATACAACTACACAAAATGGCATACCAAGGCGGTAAATCGCGTCCATGTGCCTGTCAACATCCAACCCCACGCGGGATTGGCAAAATTCATGAGGCACAAACCACATTGCCTTCAATTATTTACTGTAGATCTGTTCGTGCAAGGCGTTGTAATGCCCTCTGCCACTCGGGGCCGCACATTCGATTCGTTGCGATCTGGAGCCATCGAATCCATGTCTTCCCCACGAGTGGCTTGTCTTGCTATGTTTTCCTGTGCGCTTCTCTGCCACTGCCACGCTCTTTGGGATCACCAGAATCGAACTTCCTGCGCAGGCCATGGCCACTGAGAGGGCTGTGACAAACGCGGGTGCCTCGTCAGGAACGAAATCGTGCCACTATCACAGGGGTCATAGATTTCGCAACTTACACGCTCCCACATGAATCGCAACTCGCTCAGTTGCCATGGCGTTGTTGAAGTCGAATACATCGAAGCGGAAGATGTACCATGGCCTTGTGAACTTAGGAACTAAATATTTGTGAATTTCGAATCTTTCGTTAAAGTTATGGGACAAGGAGAAGACAAAAGGGTGCCAAAAAATGAATCTCTGAGATGCCAACTTTAAAAGACAGAAACCGGAAAACGCAATTACGAATTGCATCATGAAATTGGGCAAATGATGCAGAAGTTGTAAAACCTAAGATGTCTGCTGCATGTTTTCACAGAAGCCCTCAAGTCACTATTGTTTGCATACCAACAGCACAAAGCTCGCGTTAGCGAGCGTTTCTTTCTTGGCAAAGATTGGTTCCGGATCATGAGTAAATTTTACTCAGCTGATATAAAGGGGTGGTTTGTCTGGGTGCTTGTACGCTGTGTGCGATTATGCGAGCATACAAATCGGCAATATGGATACGATAGCCTGAATAGGGGCATCTTTGTCAGTAAGTGCTACTGCACTGGCGGGGCTATTTGGTCATCTGAATGGCAGGTGCCACATGTCGGAAAACCAACATTCAACGGTTTGGGAAGCAATGGCACTCCGACGCTATTCGGCCCTGAGAGGTGCTATTTGTGCCCCGAATAGCGCCGCTCGAGTCCAAAGAGCACACCAGAATAGCAACCGGTGCTATTCGCGCAGAACATTGTAGTGGTGCCCTGATGCTCTTCAGCACATCAATAGGACCCAACGTAATGGATGCAATCAGGGGAGCAATAGCACCGGTGCTGCTCGGAAAATGCCGCGTTAATGAGGTGGCACGTCAGCCAATGAGAGCCGTTCCTATACAGCACCGCTGGTGCAGTAGCACCCATCGATAAACATGCGTTAATAGCACAATAACATCCACAACCTAATAGCTTATGCATTTTGACTTTCGCAAGTCCCAGGGCTGTTGCACCAATAAAATAATGAGCATTCCTTCGCTTTCTGTATCTTTCTATCTGTGATTCTCTGAGCTTTCATGTAGCGGGTTGCGTTGAATTCGTTACACGCCATCCCTGGGAAAGACTGCATGCCGAAAGCAGAGAATCGATGTTACATGTCTGATGTCCAGTTTTTTGGTAGTTCGTCGGCCACCAGGGGGAAAATCACATCTATGGCGAACATTCAGGGTGTGTTTATTGAGGTGCAAAATGTGGCTGTCTAACATGGCAGCCACCCGGGCAAAAATCCACAAAGCGCCAAGCCTTCGCCTGTCCCGCCTTCCGGCTCGACAGCGGACGAATCTGGGGTCGTGAAGCTCCCTCACGACCACATCGTCAGCGGTTCCACTGCGGAATACTCGGCTTAAATGGGCCTCCTGTACTTGCCTATCGAGGATCACGTAGAAATCCGGGCCTCGGGTGAGGAGCACGCGGGAAGCCGCTTCGATTCCCACAGAATCGCTTGGAAACCCATGCGCTCGAACGGCGAAATTGCAATGGGTGCGCTCTGCTGAAATTCGAGCGCAGGAGACTTCAAACTTTCAGCTGCGAAGCCGATCTAGTGGGGCTGGCCCGACGGCCTGTGCGCATGGGTTGCACACAAGGAGAATGCCAACGTTGCCAGTGTTTGCAACTTCACGGATTATCGTACGTCCGTTCAGCCCCTCCAACACCGAGCACAGCAGCATGCGGCCCTCGCAAAGCACGGCAACCACCCCTCAAAATACTCTAGCCACGTCAGAAAGGGCAACACAATCAAATGCTATACCATTTCTATCAGGTAGTGTCCAAACACGGCAGTTCACATCATTTCACTGTCCTTATGCCTCATGCTCTACGATTCGTATCACGTTTGAGAATGCTTCCGCAAACCTCACAACATGCTCTTCTAATCCTCAAATAACTCCCTTGCAACGCTCAGATGGCCATCACTTCATTCATTCGTCACGTTTACAGCACAAGCGCAGCACCACAATCGAATCTGTGCTGCGACCTGAAAGATTCACAGGAATGCTGGCTCACACCTACGTCTCCGCGCGCCCTTTCCCGCCCTACAATGTACTGCTGACGGAAAACGCTACGACGTCATAGCCA
The DNA here is from genome assembly GCA_905146915.1 of Ostreobium quekettii. Lineage (NCBI taxonomy): Eukaryota > Viridiplantae > Chlorophyta > Ulvophyceae > Bryopsidales > Ostreobiaceae > Ostreobium > Ostreobium quekettii. The sequence goes on along the minus strand of CAJHUC010000760.1, from coordinate 20,939 downwards.
CGCCACAAATCCGCCCATGATCTTTCTCGATTGAATTAAAAAACTGATACACTCACCCAGCGCATCAGTAACAAAAGTCTGTAATTTTGGTGATCAAATCTATGACCAAATTACTGATGTTTTTGTGCGCAGCAGGTCGCATCCCTATTGGGTTGTCAAGTCTCAGAGAAACACATAAACTACATCTGCATGATGCAAAAAAGTTGAAAAGTGATGGCACCATTCCTCACCCTAATCTGCCCTGAATCAATCACGCATTGGTCAGCCTGCAAATCCACATCAGATTTGGCGTTTGGTGCAGAGCCAGAAGTCAAAATTATTTTCCCAAGAAGCATCTTGAGATAACTCTCAAGATTGAGGAATTTTCCTCAATCCATTAGAGAGCAGGACATCAAATCTCCGATTCGCCAATGTATTCAGCATAGGCTCGCAGCAATTTAAACTGTGGATATTTAGTGCGAAATCAGTGGAAATTTCCACTCATGTCCAGTCGCACAATAAAATTCATCGCACAGAGTGACCATCACCTTGCTTGAAACTTGGTAGCAAGCTCACCAAATTGCGGCGAAGATTGCCTTGCAGATGTTGTAGATTGTTGTGGCACGCGTCAACACCTCTCTTGAGTCAGTTACATTTGACCATCTTTGATGAAAGGCTCTGGCCGTGGGTGGCAAAGTTTTCCTATCTGGGAAGGCATTTCACTAGGAAAAAACAGGCCAGATGACGCAGTCCTAGCACCGTCTGCTCAAAATCCAACTGTGTACTTTCGACAAATGTAGTCCAAAACCACACAGTTAGTACACACATTGACACAATTTCAACCGTGCACCCTCAAACAACTATGTATACTGTACGGTTTCCCAGAGTACATGAACAAAACTGTGTCAATGCGTGTACTAAATCTGTGGTTTGGGGACCACATTTGCCGAATTTGCACAGTTGGATTTTGAGCAGACCGTGTAAGGACTGTGTCATCTGGATTGTTTTCTACTAGTCGTTGGGGCGTGCAATATGAGCTCTGAAGCATCCCAATGGACGCCCACGGTGGCTGCCCTGTCTGCTACTGTGAGTAATCCGGTGGCAGTACATCATCTGGCCCGGCGAAGCCCGTCACCTGTCCCCATGAAGCCATCACCGCGCTACACCACCGCTGTTCCCCGCGCCTCTGGCCACTCGCCCATCCTGCATGCCGCAATCCCAAGCAGTCTGCGAGGCCTCCTCCCGGCCAGTGGATCCATCGGAAAAATTAGTCACGAGTCGCAGCCATCGCCGGCCCCACTGATTGCCATCAGTGCTCGAAGCCCCTGATCCCGGCCGCCGGTGTGAGGAGATCGATGGGCACTGCTGCGGCCGATCAGTGCAGATCCACCTTTCCGGCAGTGCTGCATTGTCGGACGTAGTTGTCGAGTGAGAACGCAGCTTCGTGAGACAAGCGCGTGCCTCCAGAGGGGTGGCGCGAGGAGCCCGGTGCGTTGCAGCACTTGCTAGGATGTAGGACCGCTGTGGTGTCGGCAACGCGTCCCGTATCTTGTCAGTATTGGGCCCACATCGAGATACCCATACGTCCCGCGGGATTGTTGTCTCCGTATTCTACTTTCATACTGGAGTTCGTCCTTGGGGAGGAGGCTAAGCATTTTTTTATACTTTTGTGGACTTTGCCACTTGCTAGCCACCTTTTGAGGCTCACGTGTTGCCAGCTTGGCATAGATCTCATATCATATGCTGGCGACCCAAACAAAGGCAACCGCCGAAAGTATGAGCCATTCAAAGCAGCTGAACCGCAAATCCACCAGGATCCATGTATCGACCCGAAGATGTGATGGCCATGCGTCATCAATGTTCGCATGCCGAGTGGAAACAGCAGAGAATTCTGATCCCGCATATTTGCATACAACATGAGATTGAGCTAAGATTTGCCGACACATGTGTGCACTGGATCATGTTGCGAGTGCGTCAGGACATTGGCCCAATGGCCATCGAAATATTCGCTTCCAGGTGTTGACTTTGGTTCACCGTCGCACCGCGGCATAAGTCCACCACACTCCCATATGGGATGCATCCGAGCCTGGTGCGAGAGATGTTCAAACACGCACATGAGGACTTGGCGCTCGCAATAATAATAGAAGGCAGCTTCAAGACGAAAAACGCCCCCGCGGAGTTATGTGGGTAAGGGCAGCGGCGCCGCAGGCTGCGTTGCATGAAGAAACGATCGAAGTGCACGCGCGGGAAGGGATCTCAGGTCCTTTCCGTACTGGGAAAACTCCATCCGCAGAGGGCTGCCGGGGCTGTTCGCGACGCTTCGAAAAATGCCAGCTTCCAAAACTTTAGACGCCAACCATGCATGATACTTAAAGGCGAGCCGCACAAGTAGTAAAGACCTCCATCTGCCCATCGAAACGTTGAACGGCCGAGATTGGTGGGAGTTCAAGGCTTTTTGAGAGGCGTGTCTGTGCTCTGGGCATGCCACTTGCCTGCAGGCCACGACGGAATAGAGTTTTTAGCGCACGCAGCCATAGCAAGGCAGGTATCAGAATACATAAGAACCTACTGGAAGGGATGGATCCTACACATGCCTGTGTGTCGCTGCACATGATGGATCGCAATCCCAGACATCGTCGATGGTGACAAACAGAACCTGGTGCCGTTTCTGCCAACGCTCCACCACGATACTTGTCGATCATTAGATCCCCAGTTGCGCGAGCAGATCTATTTTCACGGCTCTTTGGAGTCCACGAGAAAGGCTACACTCAAGAGTGGGACATTTCTGGACGCAGAACGCCACTGCTGGCCAGGCCAGCGCATCCCTGCGATGGGCTCAATTGCGGAGTGGAGGGGGCCATATTTGATGCCCTGCCAAGTTTTCTGTATTAGCGCGTTCTCTGCAAAAAATTTGGCAGCATTTAAATAATTCAGAGGTGGTGCTGCACTCTGGTTTTCAACATATAGTAACAAGTTTTACACGAGTACGGCCTCTCAATTGAAAGGGGCCATTTAATTCCGGAAAGAGGAAGTTGTTTTTAGCGGCATAGGTCTGGATTCCTCTGACCCTTGGCAACAAATTGACGATAAGCCACTAGTAAAAAACACGGCAGATGACACAGCCCTGACATGGTCTGCTCAAAATCCGATTGTGTACTTTCCACAATGGTGATTCCAAAACCACACAATTAGTGCACACATTGGCACAGCTTTAACGGTATACCCAGGGAAACCTTATAGTCTACACAGTTGCTTGAGGATACGTGGTTGAAACTGCGTCAATGTGTGTACTAACTGTGTGGTTTTAAGACAACATTTGCTGAAAGAACACAGTTGTATTTTGAGCAAACCGTGTCAGGGCTGTGTCATCTAGCCTGTTTTTTCCTAGTGAGCATACCGAACTCGACATGGTGCCATGCCTAGGGCGGTGACGCCACGTTGATTAATATATTGTTTGTGACATCACATAATGACCATTGTTGCACTGGATGATCACTTACGTAATTGACATACGATGGGTATCTACCGTACGCGTTGTGCATGCTACATGGGATTGCCCGAATATGCCAGCATTGTTAATATAAAAAGATAAAGAAAACAGAAAGAAAACACTCCGAAAATGAGTTATGAGCGGACAACCACAAGGCTTAGGAAAGAGAACGAGGGCGTTGCAAGATAAGGGAGACAAGGTCTGGATGTGAGATGCTACCCTATACTCTCATCAGATTCATATCAATATTCAGCACCCCAGACTGATTGGATCCAATGACGATTCTGGGAGGTCCTGGGACTCAAGGGTACAGGCTGTGTGGGTAGATTAGGATAGTCTGATCAATTATTCCCTGGTTTGAGAAAGACCAGTTGGGTTGTCTAACCTAATGAGGAAAGACACCAAATTCAGTAATATACATGAAAAAATGGGGTTTCATGTGATGTGTGAGGCTACATTCAAGGTGGGACCTTCAAATGCACCTACATGCACAGGGCAGACATGGCATGTGTATTGGCTCTTTGGGATCTCAAATCCCAGACCCGGTGTTAGTCCTTGTGTCATGCAAAGTAGTTTTTAGCACTCTCACTATAAGCACTTGCATGCACTAAAAGTCAAATTGACATGGGCCAGGATGGCCATGACAAGTTCAGCACATCACAACGGTGAGGGAGAGAAAGTCAGAAGTAGGTTGACTCTCCTCACCCTGTGTGCTAATTGTGTGTTTTACACTTCACCCAAAGTTGGTTGTGCAAGCCACGACGAGTTAGGTCAAAGCTTAGTTGTTAAAGAAAAGTTAATGGAAGTTGGCCTAGTGCGAAAAAGAAAAACATGAGAGGTTAATGGTTGTTTTGAAAAGACAAGTGCACCAAATTGTGCATGTTCCTGTGGAAGGGCCAACAACTCGTCCATTGATTCTGAATGGGGAGGGCTAACTATATTTCAGACCCTTAAAAAGGGTTGTTTTATTTTCAAAAGGGTTGTGTATGTGAAGCCACTTTCTTTTCTATATCTGTGACATGGCTGCTTGGGGTTAGGGTAAATTGGCATCTTCTGTTGTGGGAATTGGTAATCTTGGAAAATGGACCTTTTGGGGGTGTTTTTTAAAGCTTTTTGTTTCCAACACGCTTTAAAAACGCCCGATTCTGTTAAGAAACGATGAAGATACGGCCTCCTAAAGTTACAGTACTTAGGGCCAGGGGGTCGGGTGTTAGATGCTTGGAATTAGAGGACAATTGTTCGATCGTAAGTGAACAATGGATGGTGACGATGTGCCTGGACATGCACTATGTTGTTTTGTCTTGATGTGATAATGATGGACCCGTGATCGGGGATCACGCATGCGGATTTGCCCACGCGCATACTGTGAATCATGTAATCGTTCTGGCCCACTCTCTGGGCTCCCGTGAGCCAGCGAACCACCACCACGCTGTGCCGCCACCTCTCGCCAATACCAGGCCATGGGGATCGATCCCCATCGAGCATTGGGCCCACCGCACGACTACGCAATCGACTTCCCCGGATACGCCCACCATCCAAGGTGGAGAGGCCAGCCAACCTCCAACGGCTGTGCTGCAGGGTAAGGCGACCCCAACGCCTCCAGAAACCAACAGTTGCCAACGGGGCTACAACAATATTTGTGCAGCTACCAATACGTTTTCAATATTTCAACAATCGAATCTGATTCAGGGATGGCCACAAATACCCAAAGGAACGCTGAGAAGTTGCCTAGTGCATAAGCAAGGCAGAACGAAGGCCTAAAGGTACAGTGCAACCTAGTGAAAGAGGCCCACATGGCACACACACCATGGTGGGCCATCGATGGTTCGCCATTGAAGATTTGCCCATCAAAATCCATCGACACAGAGATGGTGGCATCCGACATGGAGAGGCCCTGAGAAAGGGTCGCCTGATGGAGAGGGGCGCTTAGAGGGGCCGCAGCATGAGGATGCGCGCTAGAGCATGGCGTTTCCCAAGGGTCGCTGGTGTGGAAGCGCCCAAGGAAGTGTACGAGGATGTGACAATGAAAATGAAAATTCCAGTGCATGTGAAAGTCAGAGGAATGTAGAATAGAGTTGGTTTATGTTGCAGCTGTGTGGTGCAGTGGTGTGTGTGCATGTAATTTGTGTAAAGGTGCAATTTGTGGCTCGAAACTGGTGCTTTGGTTATGAATGCGCAGAAAATGCGTTGATATAATTAACTATCATGTTAATGAGTTTCTGCCTAGGACGACGATGGGTGGGCGCGGATCGGCCAGTCTGGGCCGTTCCGTGACTTTGGCCAGTTTGGGGGCCATCACTAGGCTGGTTTCTGTCACCCCTGTACTCGGGGTCAGTTCTGTCCGGCGGATCCAAGGGCAGTTGGGTCGAGCCTTGTACCTTGGACGCAGCCAAGGGGACCGGTCAAGCTGGCCCTTGGGTTTGGCGGGGAGTTTGGCGGCAAGTGGGAGCGGCTATTTAGGCGCGACCCTTGGCGCCCCCCTTTATCTTGTTTCGCTTCGCGCCAACCTTGGCACAACCCGGAACCACCGAGTGGTTCGACTCTCCGGCCTCCGCGCCGAGTCCTTCCTGTATGAACCCCAGCCCTGCCGAACAGTGGCTGCGGGCCCAGGCGCTTCGTTTCAACCAGCGCCTCCCTGACCGACCCATAGAGCTCACGTGGGTTTCCGACCCCCGCTTACTCCCGCGGTCAGTCAACAACCGCGTCGCTAGGCCTGACTTCACGTCCTTTCCGGCCTGGTTCGACGTACGGGAGACTGGTCAGGGCCAAACCATCGCCGCGGCCTTGGGACCCAACTCCGGCTACTTCCAGGAGTATGCGAGCTGGGCTCCGTGGGTCACGTGGCAGTTCGACTACACGGCGGCCTTCGTGGACCTGGTCGCCCATCCGAGCCTCCCGCCTTCGATCCGCGATCTACTGCTCCCGTACGTCTACGCCTCGGTGGCCATTACCGAGAGGCAGGTCGACCAGCTGCGCCTTCATCAAGTGCACGCGAAGCATCGCGGCACGGGACTCGAGGGATCCTGGCGGGCTTTGCAAGCCCAGATCCGCCTCAGCGAGCCCGAAGGCGGTTTCACCACCGAGATCATCGACGGCGCCATCCGCAAGGAGCTTTTGACCCAGGAGGTCAAGCTTGCAACCAAGGCGGCCGCGGCCAGCCGAGCATCCAAGGCGGGGAGCGGCGATCCTCCTCCCCATTCGAGCGGCTAGTCGGGGAAGCGCGGGAAGAGGCGCAATCCCCCTCAAGCGGCGCGTCCATCTCCGGACGCGTGACCGACTTCCCGTATAATCGCACCCGCGGCCGGCTCTCAGCATGGCGGAGGATTATAGGGCCGTCGCACGTTCTACGTTGGATCCATTCGGGTGTTCCGCTGCCTTGGGGCCCGCAGGGCCCTCCCCCGCCCTTTGACCTGGGCGAGTACCCAATCCGTTTGGCGGAGGAGCAAGTGGGTTGGGCGTCCCTCCGCGAGGAGTACTTGGCTACGGGGGCGATCGTCAAGGTAGATCCCGGCCCTCAGTCGCACATTTTGCATGCCTTTTTGGTAGAGAAAGGGCGGGAGGATGGCGTTATGAAATACCAGCTGTGCATCGATTTACGCCGCGTTAATCGCCATCTCCGGAAAATGGGATTGAGATATGAACGGCTTCGGGATTTTGGTCATTTGTTGAAAAAGGGGGATTTTTTAGTAGGGTTTGATATCAAGGACGCATATCACCATTTGCGTATGCGTCTCGCTGATGAATGCTTTCTTCAATTCAGAATGGGAGGTGAAGTGTTCGCATGTCGGGCGCTGCCCTTTGGACTATCTTTGGCTCCTTATTTTTTCACTCATTTGATGCTCGTTGTCACACGTTTCCTTCGATCACCCCGATCGTGTGCCAAGGCAGCGCAGCGGTTTCGTTTCGGCTGTCTAGCGGGAAATGACTCGATTCAGCGCTATTTTCTGTGCTATTCCATCGCCGATACCGCTGTGATCTTGGCCTATTTGGATGGCTTTCTTGCCGCTATGAGTGATCCGGACCAACTGCGAGAATGGTCCAGCTTGGTGAGGGAGATTTTCCAGGCGTTGGGAATTCGCTTCAAGGACCGGAAATGTCAGTGGCATCCGGTCCAACGCAAGCGGCATCTGGGGATTGTGATCGACACTCGCACTTGTCGTTTTTCGGTTCCGATGGACAAAGCGGCATCCATTGCCGCCCGGGCCCAAATTCTTTGGGAACGGCGCTGGGTGGTGGCTCGAGATTTGGCCCGGTTTTGCGGGCAGGCCATCTCCCTTTATTTGGCCTTCCCTTTGGCTCGGTTTTTCTTGCAAGGTCTTAATGGGGTCCTCCGCACCAAGCGGTCTTGGCGGGATCGCCTCCGTTTGTCGCCCCAGGCGTGCCTCGATCTGGAGGCTTGGATCAACATTGATCGGTGTGAGGGTCGCCCGCTGAATCCGGACGCGATCCCCTTTGCGGGCACCCTTGCAACGGATGCCTCTTTGCGGGGCTGGGGCGCTACTTTCACGCCCCCCCATTCTGATCGCCCGCAACTGGCGCGGGGTTTTTTCGATCGATCTTTGATGCACATCAATGTGCGTGAAATGCAGGCGGTGGCCCTGGCCATTCGGGCGTTTTTTCCGCTCGATTTCCCCTCGATCTCGGCCAGGCTGCGCCTCCTAGTGGATTCGCAGGTCGTCCTTTTTTGCATCCGCAGCATGACGACCAATTCCAACCAACTTCGGGGGCCCCTCCGCCAACTGCAGCGGATCTGTTCGGCCCGCGCCCTCTTGATCGATCCGGAGTACATCCCGTCCAAGCTCAATACGATTCCGGACCGCCTCTCGCGGGTCACGGATGGGGAGGACTACCGCCTACACCCGGCCATTTTCCAGGCCATTACACGGCAATTCGGACCCCGGACGATCGACCGTTTCGCTTCCCCACGGAATTCCCTCTGCCCCAAGTTCAATTCGCGGCATCACGAGCCGCTTTCAGCGGGAGTGGATGCATTCCTCCAAGACTGGACGGGCGAAGCCAATTGGGCCAACCCGCCCTGGTCGCTCCTTCCGCGCCTTACAGCGTTCCTGACGGCGCACCCGGAGGTGGAAGCGGTCGTCCTTGCTCCGGACTGGCCGTCGGCGATGTGGTTCCCGCGGCTGAGGCGGCTGGCCGCGCGGGAGATGGCCATTCCTCGCTAGGCGGGAATGTTCACGCCGGGGGATCCGTCTCTCCCGGCCGATCTGCCTCCCCCTCGGTGGAATCTGCGGGCCTTCCACATTCGCCCGCGGCTGCCGCATCCGACCCAGGCGCTGTGACGCCACGGTCCTCCCCCGGATCGCCGGTCGCGGACCCTCTCCCGGTGGAGGTCATGCCTCCGGACCACCCGCTCTACGGGTGCGACGTGGATGGCCTCTCGTCTTTGGATCGGTCGTGGATGCAGGCCGAATTCCTCTCTGTTGCGGCCCTGAAGGGCGCCGCTGGTTTCCGAAGCTCGTGGGGTCGCCACGCCCTGCGGCTTGGCTGTTGGAGGTCAGCCAGCCCTCTCCACCGATTTCGGTGGGCTGAAGCGGGGCGCTCGTTCCCTCGGATGCGCGGTGGGCCCAGAACGATGGGGATCGTCCCCCGGGGCCTGTTGTATGCGGCGGGTGGTGGCGCAGCCAGTCGGTGGCTCGCTGGTCGTGGAGAGACCAGACAGTGGGCCAGAACGGTGTTACACGATTCACAGCATGCGCGCGCACAAATCCGCATGCGCGATGCCCGATCGCGGGTCTATCGCTGTCACATCAAGACAAGACAACACAAGTGCGCGTCCGGGCACATCGTCACCGTTCACCGTTCACCTACGATCGACCCAATGTCCTCTAATTCCAAGCATCTCACACCCGACCCCCTGGCCCTAAGTACTGTGACTTCAGAAGACCATATCTTCGTCAATTCTTAACGGAATCGGGCGTTTAAAAGCTCGTTGGAACCAGGAAGCTCTTAATAACACTCACAAAAGGTCGATTTGGCCAATTACGTAATTCCCACTCCAGAAAACCTCAATAACTGCCTTACCCCAAGTAGCCACGTCACACTCTCGTTCTACACGGAATCCACGCGGCGGTCGATGCATACCAAATACTCCAAGTTCGCCTCCTTCTGTGCGGCGCACGACCTCGAGGCGCTTCCCGCGCGACCATCGTCCATCTACCGCTACATCCGCTTCTTACGGGAGGAAGGTCGCGTCGGCGTTCGCAGCCTCCCCCAGTACCTGGCTGCCATCTCCATGGTGCATCAGTCGATGGGCTACCTCGACTTCTCCGCCTTCGATTCGGTCACTCGGCGGCTCACCAAGGCTTGGCGTCGGGCCGACCCGGAGCCGGCCCATTCCCATCGCCCGGTTCCGATGGAGGTCCTCCGTGCCATCCTGGAGTTTGGCTTGACTACGGGGGATCTGCGCCTCCTTCGCGCGGCTTGCTCCGCGGTCTTTGATTTCGTTTTCTTCAATCAGGCGCAGAGCGGACATCTGATCCTCCTTGACGACCTCCGCCTCGAGAATGGCCTCATCGTCTTTCGCGAGCGGCGGACCAAGCTCAGCGCCAATACCGACCCCCGGGTGCGCTGCCGCTCTTGGCCTTCCAGCGGCGCACCGGCGGTCGTCGATCTTTTCCTTCGCTGGTCTGCGGCCCGGGACAAGGCGTGGGCGGACGCCGGCTCCTCTTCGGAGCATTTCTATACCTTGCCAGGGGAGTCCGACCCGTCCGCGCCCATCATCTCCAGCTGGTTCCCCGCCCTCCTGCGCGCCCTCCCAACCCCTCCGCCCGAAGCTTTCGATCATCACGGCCTTCGCGCAGGGGCGCCAGCGCCTGCTACTCACTGGAGGTGCCGGAGGGACAGATACGCGCGTGGGGCGAGTGGCGCAGTAACGCTATGTGGAAGTACATTGACGTGTACCGGCTGCCGTCCGAGTGGGACTACCGCCTGTTTGGATGGATGACGATTATTGCGCGTGACCTACACGCGCAGTACGGGCGATGCAAGATGTGCAAGAGTGAATGGGCACGTTCAAGTGGGTCGCCTATCGGGTCTTGTTTTAGTAAGGTGAAGGACACCAAACTGTGTGCATGTAATGTATTGTCATGTGGGGAACACGGGGGCGGTTGAAGGAGACCGGTAAGGCAGAAATATAATTAACTATCCTGTTAATGAGTTTCTGCCTAGGACGACGATGGGTGGGCGCGGATCGGCCAGTCTGGGCCGTTCCATGACTTTGGCCAGTTTGGGGGCCATCACTAGGCTGGTTTCTGTCACCCCTGTACTCGGGGTCAGTTCTGCCCGGCGGATCCAAGGGCAGTTGGGTCGAGCCTTGTACCTTGGACGCAGCCAAGGGGACCAGTCAAGCTGGCCCTTGGGTTTGGCGGGGAGTTTGGCGGCAAGTGGGAGCGGCTATTTAGGCGCGACTCTTGGCGCCCCCCTTTATCTTGTTTCGCACCCGCCCGGCCCACCCTAATAGAATGAGTTCGGTTAGCTGTGGGATGGAGAGGGAGTTGAGTACGAGGAAAGGGGAGCTGATTCTGGGTTGAGTCACCATCAGAGTGGCATTGAGTATTATGCGAAGCGAGGGCACGTTCAAGTGGGTCGCCTATCGGGTCTTGTTTTAGTAAGGTGAAGGACACCAAACTGTGTGCATGTAATGTATTGTCGTGTGGGGAACACGGGGGGGGTTGAAGGAGACCGGTAAGGCAGAAATGGGCTGCAGTTGTGCACTACGTAAAGTGGAGGGCCATATCCTATCAGAGAGAAGGCATTAGTCACATTTCTGTGTGCCCAAAATGTAGTTTCAGACACTGACTACTATTTAGTTAGCAGTTGGTCCATTTGCCCGGGCAGTGACATGTTGGCTCTTGGGTGTTCAATCACAGCTGCCCCTTGACTTCGGCATCCAGAACCGTATAATGAAGAACACGCTCGTTTTTGAACCGCCATCACGAACAATATCCCAACAAAAGTTACTGTGATGGCACCAATCAGCACCGAGTGGCGTTGCAATTAGCATCGCCGAAAGGCGTTTTTACTTGTGACGGAGCAGACTGTTGCAGCAGGGCGTGAGACCTGTCCCAGTTTTGGATGGCCCTCACGATGCAACCAGACTCCCAATGCTGACAGGTCCTGCACATCAGCGCTGGTGCTGTTGGGTCGTCTAGTACTCAGGGAGTTGGACCAAACCACGATCAGTATCATGGTGATCTCTCGCACCGAGAGGCGTCTCGTGCGCCCTCAGCACTGCAGACCCCTTTCCGGGTCTGGGGTCAAGAGGAAAGCAACGAATTAAATGTTTCGCAACACCACACTGACACAGATAGCAAGCATTCTCTTCGTCCCGCGGGTTATCGCAGCCCCGGCCTGCGGCCAGGCGCGACAAACCCACTACGTCGTCAGTTGGGGAGGGATCTATCAGAAAAAGAGCGCAAAATTCTCCCCCTGCCTGGAAATAGTACCCAAACACGCACATAAATCGGACTTCCGATCCTGCCCGAGCGCGCAGCCCCGGCCTGTGGCCAGGCGCGACAAACCCGCTGCTTTGGACAGTTTTTTTAGGCAGGGATCCATCAGAAAAAGAGCGCAAAATTTCTCCCCCTGCCTTGCAATAGTACCCAAACCCGCACACAAACCAGCCTGCCGATCCCGCCCGAGCGCGCAGCCTCGGCCTGTGGCCAAGCGCGGCAAACCCCCTACTTCGACACTTCGAAGTAGCCAAGCAGGGATCCACCAGAGGAGAGCAAGCCACCCCCATACAAGTACACCCCGATCACAGCGCTGTCCGCCGTGCACCACGTCCGTTCGCCCAAACAAAGCCACCCCATTCCTTAACCTCGAGACTGCCCACCTCATCGCGCGCTGGTCTCGAGCCCGCAAAGCTCCCGCCCAGCGCGCCTGCCCCCACAGGCGCCCTCCACGCCTCAGCCCTCCGCTGTCTCCACCGCCCCCCACATATTCAGAAATCCGATCCTCACCCGACCAAGCTGTCCCTGCATCAGTTGGTTTGGTCGGCATTTGCGTATGTGCTATTAACGTCCTTTAATCCCCGGGGGCTCGCCGTTGACTCGATCAAGTCGAATCCGCAGCCCGCTCCCACACCGGCCCTCCGCGCGGCGCTCAGACGGGCAGCTTGAACGCGTTGATGCAGTGCACGTTCATGCCGTCGAGCACCAGGAAGGGCGCGTTGCAGGTGGTCAGCCCGTCGAACGAGTTGCCCGCCTCCCCCATCGCCATCACCGACCCCTCCTCGTCCGTGGTGGTGATCACCTTCTCCGTCGCCCTCACCGTCCCGTCCGAGTTGGCGCAGTTGAAGTCGATCGTGACCTCCACGTCGGGCGGCAGGCCGGAGGCGTTCACCCTGAGCGCCAGCGCCTCATCAATGGCGTACGTACCGTCGAAAATGAGGTCCGTCTCGTCGATGCACTCCGGGCCCCCCTCGCAGCAGAACAGTTCACCAGTGAAGACATCAACCGCGGAGACCAGCACTGCCAGGGAGGCGGCGGCGATCAGGACAGCGCTCAGGCGAGCCATGGCGACCGACGCAGGCGGCTGGACAGCAAAGGCGGTCGACGGTGGTGTTGTGCGCTTGGGGTGTGACCTCTGTGCGTGGCCGGGGGGGTATTTATGTTGGGGCGGCGATGCGTATCCCAAGGGAGTGTCACGGGTACGTAACCGCGACGTGGTGCGACTGCGGCGCGAGAGTGTGCGTGATAACACCACCGTGGCGTGGGGATCTGGGCGCGTGTGGGGCCCGGAGTGGGGGCTCGCGCCGCGATGCTGGGCTGCGGACCGTCCATCTCCATTGTGTGAGGAACGGGGGGGGGAGGTCGCAAAAGCACCCACGAACAAGATGCTCCAGCCACGCGCACGGCCGGTGGCTGCCAGTTGTGATGGGGGCGTTAGGCGCTTATAGTTTGTGACCGGTGGGGGCGGCCTGGGAACGAGCTGGAGGCAACGGAGTTGTGAGAGGTGTCCCGAACAACGATGCCCCTTTACGGCGAGGCCATCCATTCAGTCTTTGTGTCATGACTGTGTCATCATCGTCAAGAATTCTTACACATTTGTTTCATGACTGTCACATCAGCACTGGCTCTCAGATGTTCCGTGACGGGTATGACCATGGGTTGACCAGTTACGGGACAGTGGTATACAATTACTGGCTGCACCAAATCGGTGACTTTCTGCACTAAATTGGTGAGTCCTTCTAGCAAATCCCTCCAAAATTGACCCAACCTAACCCCTAAACACTAAAACCTAAACTATCCTAACCCTAACCCTGAAATTCACTCTAAACCTAAACCTAAAACTGAGGTGAGGACCTAGTGTGCGTGTGGTGTAGGGTAGTAATATAATTTTTAGGATAGCGGGGATGTTGCGGCCCCGTCAGCAGCCGCTGGTTTCAGGAGGCGTTGGGGTCGCCCTGCCCTGCAGCTCAGCTATTGGAGGTTAGCCGGCCCTCTCCACCTTGGATGGTGGGCGTATCCGGGGCGGTCGTTCCTTTGGTCGCGCGGTGGGCCCAATGCTCGACGGGGATCGATCCCCAGGGCCTGCTGTCAGCAAGAGGTGGCGGCGCAGCGAGGCGGTGGTTCGCTGGCTCGCGGGAGGCCAGAGAGTGGGCTAGAATGGTTATATAGATTCACAGCATACGCGCTCACATATCGCATGCGCGATGCCCGATCGCGGGTCCATCGCGGTCACATCAAGACAAGACAAGTCAAGTGCGCATCCAGGCACATTGTCACCATCCACCGTTCACCTACGATCGACCCATTGTTCTCTAATTCCAAGCATCTAACCCTCGACCCCTTAGCCTGAAGTACTACAACTTCAGAAGGCCATATCTTTGCCGTTTCTTAACGGATTTGGGCGTTTAAAGGCGCGTTGGAACCAAGAAGCTTTAAATAACACTCCAAAAGGTATATTTCCCCAATTACGTAATTCCCACTCTAGAAAAGGCCAATAACTGTCTAACCCCAAGCAGCCACGTCACAGGGGATATGCCTACCCAGTTTTTACTGCCCAGATGTCATGCCCACCTGGACACTGCATTCAGCATGACAAGGAAGGGAGGCTCCGCTATTTGCACAGTTGATTTATGCGGATGTGGTTTCATTATATAATGAGAGAGGTGCTTCGAGAGTGGTGGACTCCAATTGCAAAGGGGGATACTCTCATGCTAACCAGCTTTGAGTAGGCGTAGTCAAAAATGAGAGGGTCACAAACGCAATTTGTATCACTTGTGTACCACGATACATATCTCTTGATTGTGTTCAAAATAAAAAAATAGATGTAAACAATACAATGTATGTGCTCTGTTAACCAAGTCAACTCTGCCCGTTCATAAAAATGCTCAATTATCAATAATATTAGGATGGCCTGTATACTAGAGGTGGCCACTCGAAGATGCCATCCGGTCCGTTAAGTCCGGTTCGTTAATTTTTATCAGCTGTCCGTTAAATTCCATTAAAGAAAAAGGGAGAAAAATTCAGAAAAATCGAAAAAGATCCAAAAAAAACGAAAAAAACCCCAAAAAATCACAACAACTGCGGCTAGTTGAAAATCTAGTATGTATAGGTTGAAATAAAATACAAACATACTCTCTAATAGCGAATTCCATAAACTATAAGTATGAATAAAATCCAAAAATCCCCAAAAATTCCAAAAATCCGTTAATTTTTGGTTAATTTTTATCTTTTTTCGTTGTTTTCCGTTAATTAACGGAAAATTAACGGAAATTAACCTCTGTCCGCTATTAACGGATCCGGGTGGCCACCTCTATTGTATACCAATATTGACAACACTCCTTTCCGTACTTTCCTTGGACCCTTGTTGTGTATTTGAATGGATAGCAAAGGCCTAAGCAATTGTACTTAAAAGAACAACTAGAAAGAATCCAAGACTTTCAATTTCTTCCTTACATCACGTAATGAAGATAATTCTAATGGATGAATCGCTCAGGACTTCGTAACGAGAATGATCTTCTTGTTAAACGTATGAACCATTATGTGGATAGTTTGAGCATATTTCCGCTGCCAAGAAAAGAAACAAAACCTTAATTTTCCTTACACAGAAAGTCAAACAATAAGAACTTGGCTATGAGGCAAGACCCAAACTCCACTAAATTTGGCAGGGGGCATCGGCCTCTTCATCAACATTAACAAGCGTGAGGTGGGTGAGTGGGAGGAGAAATGGCGTTCAACGGGCACGGGCAAAAAATCTCAGAAGGGGGGGTTATCACAGGTGATGTTGCACATCGGGAGATCCTCCCATTGTGGCGACATTTGCAAGAATATCTCAACCGCCTAAATGCCCAATGTTGGGCACCCAGAATTTGTGAAAATAAGGCGGCTTTCTTGGAGATTGTGACTCTTGAGCTGGTTATAGGGGAATTCAAATATAACACAAAGGCAATAGCGTGCTTCATAAATCCATCGACTTGATTGTGGTAAGAACACTGATTGAGCAATTCCACAAGGCTCCTCACCATACAACTAAAATCTTGGTGAAGCTTGCATTATGATTGTGATGCTCTACCAGCCCGAAGGCAATGTTTTCGCTAGTTTCCAGTAGCCATGGTATAAGGTGTCGTCAGAAAATTGTGCACTCTTGCCAATCACCATGCATTGGAGTTGAGAAAATTGGTGGATTTATGGCAATAGGCCCATATTCAGTTTTGGTTTTGATGAGAGACATTGTTGCAAAGATGCAATCAATGTTTAATGGTGTTTGGTATTTTGCACTCTACAACTAATAAACCCTAGGAGCAGCGCTCACATGTTTCACCAATTGTCTACCATAGAGCCAAGCTTGGTCTTTACAGCATCAAGACCTTTATATTTATGGCTATTTATACACAAAAATGATTTTTACGTTTTGGCGCATAAATAAACATAAAAAAGCATTAAGATGAACCCTTATAACAATACATACAAACTCAAAGAAATTAGGGAGTGGCATCTATACAAAAAAAATGTGCAAAAAGTGGCCTTTTACTGCACGACTTCTTGACCTTGCTGAAGGCGAGGTGAACACTATGTTGCATGTGCTGGAGAGTATCAAAGCGGCCCTTTATTTCATGGCATCTTTGATCTTGCTAAAGATGAGTTGGGCCCAATATTGCAGGTGATGGAGAGAGTGGAAGTGTTACGCTCTTATCCTTTGTGGAAAACCTATACTTTTGGCTTTTCTTAAGAAAACCATTGGGCGAACCATGTACCATAAGCATAGTTTGAACTCTCCGCAAGGTGGACCAGTTTCAGCACTTGCCACATGGTTGTGCACAGCGCCTTATTAGCACACCTGTACTAGAGTTCTCCTGTGGAGATTTGTACCCTTTTTGCCTTGTTTGATTGTCATCACTAGGTCTCACGGCCTGGTCTATAACACTACTCCCCCGACCTAGAAGGGCCGTCCCGGAACTTCACTTCATGTACTTTGTGCCTTGGGGGAGCTAGCTTTGAAACCACTTGTTATGCTCTCGTCCACTGGTAGAACCATCTACCATAAACTTCGTTCAATTCAAAATGTCCCATTGCGCCATGCTCCAAACCCATTTAGGTAGCATATTTACACAACGTCCATCCCACTATCGTAGAATATTGTTTGAATGTCATTTTATTAGTTTCGCTATATTTGGGCTAGTGCTGGCGGCACCCGCCACCATAATGATTATATTGATCTTGGCATTTCTGGTGCCTAACCTTGCAGTTTTGTGGCGGAACCACAAGTGACGGTGTTGAAGGTGGTTGGGTGACTATACTTGCCATGCAGATTTGTGCAATATTACTACCAACCCCAAGCAAAAGGACTTGCTATCAAAGATACACTATTTGCAGGCCTTTTAGGGCCATGACACTTTTATCGTATTTGTGATTGTCTGCTGCTAAGGTTTTCTACAATCACAGTTATGTTACAACTCTTTGACGTAAAAAGGCTGAGGTATGAAACCTGGCGAACGAAGGTAGAAGTACATTGTAATGTTGGCAGCCAAGTCACTGGCGGCTCTGGCGACTTACTTGCAGTTCCGCCATTACGGAACCGCATCAATAATCCCGAGATTGGTTACGGCCTGGTGCCCGCCACTGGATGTGAACCTGTCCCTGCGATTGCTCCCCAAGCTTGGTGTCGGTCAAGTGAGAATTTGTATGCATGCACAAAGTGTGAAGAGGAGATAAAACACACACGGCAACATTGGCCCTAGGATATTACAAGTTTGGTACCACCCAAGAAGCATTCGTATATAACAATGATGGCTAATCCCCGCCAGGACCTGTGAAGGCGGGGAAGCTCCCGCCTTAGACACTCCCGCCAACACGGCCACAAGTGGCCATCTCCTCCCACCCACTACTCATTCACCACTGCCGTCCAAGGGATGGCCTCCTTTTGGCCCGTTAGGAACCACGGGCTGTTTAGGTGGACTTCTTCACTGATGAAGGAAGGGTTGTCAGGGTCACAGTTCTCCACAACGCGTTCGCAAGCGTAATACTGCACTTCAAAGTGGCGCATGTCATATCCGTTTTCCTCACTGGGGTCGAATACCCTGGTGACTCTGGCGATGTCAAACACACGGGCCCAGGCATTGGCATCTTCGTTTGCCATCCGAATGGCAACAATCACCCCGGGGGCAACGTCGTGTTCCAGTCGGAACGGTCTCACGTCGGCAGGTTTTGGGGCCCTATGTGAGTGACCAAAGAACATTGCACGCTCCCCTGGGATGGGGCCAACGTCCCTGTATAGTGGGCGGGTAGATCTAGTCAATAACCAGATGCCACATTGGGAGTCAGTCCACAACACTGATATCAAAGGTTGGATGTTACCAAAGGGGCAAATGGGAAGAAACAGACAACATGCAGTAAAGACCAAGACCACGCAATGGCAGCCCTAGGGGCGGAGATGCAACACAGGCATTGTGCTGAAGGTCATTTATACAAAGGCAGTATGTGTGTGCAGAACAGATGAGCTGACGGGCCCAAAGATTTTTTTGGGATATGAAACAATGTGGCAGAGGTGGTATGTTGTTCACAAAAGCCATCACACCTTTCCACTACGGGCCCAAGCTCAGTGGTGGGCCCCTGGCTAGGTACGGGCAAAAGGTCGTCCTCGTCCCCGCGGCCACACTCTGCCACCATGAGGGATCCTCCCACCCGGTCCTCGACGTCCCCTTCGGGGAAGGTGGACCTGTGGTCGTCAACAAAGGTTTCCCACCACCGTATGGCGTGGACGTAACGCGCCCTTAGGTCGGTGGCAGTCCCCTCCTCGCCGGACAAACCGGCTGTGGAGGCAAGTTACTTGCCTACTGTAGGCTTCTGAGCTTGCCGACGAACTTCAGTGCCCTCTCTCGTATCCCGGCAAATTGTTGGAGCGGCGTCCTTGGCTCCAGAGATAGGTTATCAAAGGAGGGTATCTCCGCATCCTCAAGGAATACTGGCCACCCACCGCCCTCTGACCGCCCCACCCAGGCCTGGCCGGGTAAGTCGTGTTCTCTGCCGTACACCACAGGGTGGCCACCCTCCAACCGGAACAGGAATGCGTGGTAGCACCTATCATTGGAGTCCATGACGTCACACTTAGGATGGCTTCAAATTGCACAGTTCAGAGTTTAGAAGTGAAAACCGAAATCTGATCGAGGTGCACCTGGTGCGGCTATGGCACAAAAGGCAGCAAACCCTTCCAGCAAGAATATAATCATGTTCAGGCCCACTTCCCCCCTTTTGGCACAGCTGCGGTTCCGCGATCGCGGAACCGTCAGTGCAACAAGAATGGCGGTCTCTACGAACTCACACGGCCAGCTTTTGGCACACTTGCGGTTCCGCGATCGCGGAACCGTCAATGCAACAAGAATGGGGGTCTCTCCGAGCCCACATGGCCACCTTTTGACACAGTTGCAGTTCTGCGATCATGGAACCGTCAATGCAACAAGAATGGCGGTTCCTCCGAACATGCATGGCCACCTTTTGGCACAATTGTGGCTCCGCAATCGCGGAACCATCAATGCAACAAGAATGGCGGTTTCTACGAACTCACATAGCCACCTTTTGTCAAAGCTGTGGTTCCGCAATCGCGGAACCGTTAATGCAACAAGAATGGTGGTTTCTCCGAACACGCATAGCCACCTTTTGGCATAGCTGCGGTTTTGCGATCGCGGAACCGTCAATGCAGCAAGAATGGAGGTCTCTCCGAGCCCACATAGCCATCTTCTGGAACAGTTGCGGTTCCGCGATCGCGGAACCATCAATGCAACAAGAATGGCGTTTCCTCCGAGCCCACATGGCCATCTTTTGGCACAGTTGCGGTTCCACAATTGCGGAACCGTCAATGCAACAAGAATTGCAGTTTCTACGAGCTCACATGACCAACTTTTGTCACAGCTGCGGTTCTGCGATTGCGGAACCGTCAATGCAACAACAATGACTACCTATCCAGACCCACTTACCCGTTATCAACACAGTTTTGGTTTGATTTCGGAACTGCAACAATAGTAAAGCACCGTAATGGTACGAAAGGCATTACCTTGTGGTAACAGGCAAGCGAGGCATCTGAGCGTGGCCTTGTTTAATCGGCTGTGGATACGCAATTGTGGGGGCCGCGTTCGCAGCAAGGGCCTATGGCAGGTGGAGCCACACAACATTCCACACTACCGCACGGGGACATCGCCACCATTTTGGGAAGAGCCGTAGTTGAGAATCCAACAATGCCATAGTCCAAGCGGCATCGATTCCGCTATCAAGGATTCTCATGAATTGCACCTACCCTAAGGGCTATCACAAGTATAAATGTTACACCCTTTCAATATTGGATCACAACCAAGCGTGGCACGGCTAACAACGTCCTGCGAGTTTGGATAAACATGAAGTGGGTGATGCAGGGATGGTTGCGGTGCAGCCACCACTGGCCTAGGTGTGGTCCACACACACCTCACCTTCTTGACATGGCGTCTTCCTCGCATCGTGTCTCTGTCCCAAGTCCGGCAAACCTGTGCATTTTCCTAGGCTGATCGTCTTCTTGCACCCTATCCCCCTGCGCCTGGCTGTTCTGGTACTGGAGGGCTCGCCGGTAGTCATGCACCGTCTCAAGTAGGCGGTTGTGCTTGTCCTTGGAGCCGACGTACCACAGGTTTTTCCATGCCCTCCCCACAACGGCCATTAGGTCCTCGACGTCCAGCACCCCCTCGTTCTTGATGGCCTTGGATACCAGCAAGAAGGATTGGTCTATCTCTTGGTGGGTATGGCCCACTGGGAGAAAATGGACTTCGACTTCCTATAAATAAACAAACATATTCAGTTCAAAAAGAAAACATCAGATGACGACTCCTGGGCCTAGTGTCAGAGAGCTCATAGCGAGGGACAAAGATGCAGTGTGCGTGTTTGGAAGTATGCAAACAAACAAGTCATTACACCAAGGATTGGGCGGCTCCCAAGGCGTAACCACATTTGCGCCCGCGCCCAAGCACCCCATCTCACCTTAAATA
>CAJHUC010000759.1:0-14452 GCA_905146915.1 Ostreobium quekettii | reverse complement strand
GGGCGTAGAACACACGATCTCGAACAAAAGAAAAGACCAGCCTGGTAAAACATCATGAGCAGCAAGTCCGCTATCGAAACGGGCGAACACGAGCAACTGCAAGAGCTCTCCGAGCTAGTCCGGCAAGAGGAGGAGCGCAAGCAGGCGCTCGCACCTCAACCGGTCTTGCCTGCGTTGCATGAAGTACTCGAAGATCTCGTCAAACACGTCGAGCGTCGTGAGTGCGCCGCGGTGTTTGTCTTCGACGCGAGCCGACTGGCTGCCTGGGAGCGCCAGTACGGCTCGTCTGCCTTCGACAAGATCATCCAGCAGCTCTGCCAGGCCGTCCTCGAGACGAGCAGGGAGAACTTCGGGATGGAGACGATCGTTTGCGTGGACGCGCTCGGCGGAGACTCCGTCCTGGTGTTCCCCGTCAAACGCCAGCATCGCGGCGAGTCGACGTTCATCGACCTGGAAGACCAGCTCCACCAGATGAACCGCGCGCTGCTCGAGGAGTTTGCCTCCTTCCAACTCTGGTTCCACGAAGCGATCGAAGCGATCGCCTCGGGAAGCTCCGTGATCCTGCAAAACGGCCCGGTCGATCCTCGCCGCACGATCTACCGCGCGATCCGCAAGGCGCATCACGACGCCAGGATCGCACACGGCGAATCACAGCGCCGTCGCAACAGGATCGTGGGGCATGTGATCGCGCACCAAAAACTGCGCACGCTCTTCCAACCGATCGTGGATCTGAGCTCGAGTGAGAACAAGGTGTTTGGCTACGAGGCGCTCTCGAGGCCGCTCGCGCGTGAAGCGCGCAAGCTCGGCGTGCACCTCTTTGTGGCCGCCTCTCGCGCAGAGCTCGATGGCGAACTCGACGCGACCTGCCGCGCGCTGTCCGTCAACAGGCGACCTCAACTCGCGGTCGGCGAGCACCTCTTTATCAACTGCCTCCCGCCCACATTCTACGACGGGATGAACGAGCTCGAGCACTTGCTCGACGAGTGGGAAGCCGCGGGAATGCGCCCTGATCAGTTGGTCTTCGAGGTCACCGAGAGCATCACGCGCAAGCAAGTCATGCGCATCATGCGCAACGTCGGCAAGCTTCGCGAGCGCGGCTATCGCTTCGCGCTCGATGATGTGGGGACCGGCACGTCGAACCTGCAATTGTTGGCAGAGCTCGAGCCTCACTTCATCAAGATGGATATGTCGCTCACCATCGGTATCGCGCGCAGCGAGCGAAAGCGCAAGCTGGCGAGCTACCTCCTCGAGCTCTCTCGCCGCTGCGACGCGGCGCTTATCGCCGAGGGGATCGAGACGCGCGAGGATCTCGAGATCCTGCGCGACCTGGGCGTCGATTTCGGCCAGGGCTACCTGCTCGGACGCCCCGAAGATGCCGCGATGAATTGAACGCAGATCTTTGATGGCTTGAAGCGCGCTCTTTTCGTATGTCATGGTGCATGTCTTGTCTTCTATCCAAGGAAGACGAAGACAGCTACTTCCCAGACACCACGAGAAGAGCGCGATGAGCAGCTGGTTCGAGACACTAAGCCAACAAGAACATCCCAGAGTCACCTGGTTGACGAGCGGCGAGGCCGATGAAATCGCCGAGCGCCTCGCCGCAAAATATAGCGGCACGCCTCCGTTCGTGCCGCTCAACCAACAGGCGCGCGAATTGAGCGGCGCGATGCTCACGAGGCTTCGCCCCGTGGGACACGTGACGCTCGGGCCAACGCGCCCCTCGATCATCGAACAGAAGGCGTTGCTGTTTGTCGAACGCAATGACCCGCAACACTTGCTCGTGGCACTTCACGAGGAAGTGCCACCCTTGCTCTGGTTCCCGGCAGGTCAGACGCTCGCTTCCCTGGAGGATGCGCTCGCCATTTACACCGTCGAGGAAGCCGCGCCAGAGGTCTCCGATTTCAGGCGCCGCGCCCGAGGGTTTATCGGCACCGAAGGGATCCTCGAGATGGATCGCGAGGCGTTGGTGAGTCATCTCTCGATGAACCCGCTCGGCGAGTCGTTGTTTTGGGGGAGCGCGCACGATGAGGACCCGTGGCCCGAGACGATCGAGAGCGAAGATCTGAGTCAGTTCGCCGATGGCGCCGAGCTACACATGGCGCAACGCGAAGGCGCTGTCTGGTCGTTGAGCTTTCGCGCCATCGCCTCGCGTTCGGTGATCACGCTCGAGGACCATGACGGGATCTTCGTGGTGCAGGTGCGCTATGATCCTGCTCCGCACGATGCGCAACTGCGCGCCTTTGGCGCGCAGTTCCAGCTCTCCTGGCCACCCGATCTGCCGCTCGATGTCGCGACGTTGCTCATTGGCTTGTTTTACGAGGATCGCACCAAGCTCGAGCGCCTGCTCACCGAGCAATCCTTCGACCTCGACCCGAGCGGCTTCATCTTCAACATGTACGCCTATGCTTCGGTGCGTTGGGGGGACCTCGGCGTGCTCGACTTGCTCGAAGGGTTGAGCGAGCACCGCGAGCTCCAGGTTCGTACCGCCGTCGCGGATATCTCCATTCGCCATGGCTACGATTACTTGCTCGCGATGATGGCCGCCAGGGAGCGCAACCACGCGCTCCGCGATGAATTGCTCGAGAGATTGTGAGAGGGAGGAACGATGTTAGCTGCACTTTGCGTCAAGACCTTGGAGACGGCACCGATCATTCAGGCGCTCGCGCAGCGGCGCGGTTGGATGCTGGTGCGCGATACGATGCCCGGCGCTCACGAGCACCGCGCCTGGACCTGGCTCTATAACGGGGACACCGATGTGCTCTACCGGGAGGATCGTCGCTTCGGCGCGCGCTGCTTTTACCTCGCTGGTCCAGAGGCGAACACCGCCGAGCGCGAGCTTCGTGAGTTTCTCGATTTTCACGAGCCGGAATCGCTCTTCGCGCGGGTTCACAGCGAACGCGCCGAGAAGAGCGAGCGTATGCGCGCGCTCTTTCTGACCACATGCTTTGTCTCGCACGAAGCGCATGACCCCGCCTACGAGCGGATGCTGATCAACTTGCTCGAAGGGGAAGATGAGGATATGACGTGCGCCGCGTTGATGATCGCCGAACGCCTCGTCTGGCCTGGGTTGACCGATGCGGTCGCCGAACATATGGGCAACGCCGGGGCGCTCTCTCGCATCGCCTCGCGCGTCCACAATGCGTTCAACCTCTTGTGATACGGGCAGCGCTGATCTCCGCTAAATATGCGCATGAGATTTATTGTGCGCTGCAACATTCATCGCATGAATAGTAGTAGGCCCCAACATACCGTGGACGTGATCTCGGACCACCTGAAGGTCCGTCAGAGTCGCAAGGGCTACCGCTTCGGGTTGGACGCGCTGTTGCTCTCGACGGGGCTGCCTGAGCTTGCTGTGGAAAACCCTGTGGTTTACGAACTCGGCGCGGGGCAGGGCGCGGTCAGCCTGAGCATCGCCTCGAGAGAACCTGGGTGGCAGGTGGTCGCCATCGAGCGCCAGCCCTCGCTGTTTGGCCACTTGTGCAAGAACATCGCCACGAACAACCTGAGCAACGTCGAAGCAGTGCAGCTCGATCTGCGGGAGCATCGCGACGTGCTCGATCCTCACGTCGCAGACCTCGTCCTCTTTAACCCGCCTTACTTTCCCGAAGGTGCGCGCCGACCGAGCGCCAACGCCGAGCGCGCAGGCGCTCATATCGAGCTTCATGGCGGCATCCCGGAGTTTATGGCGGCGGCGTGTTACGTGTTAAAGCACCGAGGGTGGTTAAAGCTTATCTTGCCACCTTTCCGATTGCCGGAGTTGATGGCCGCGATCCCAGGCTTTGACATCAAGCTCGTCAGCCTGCGCTTCTTCCACGCAGACCCCACACAGGATGCTTACCTGTTCGAGTGCGTGATGCGTCGTGGCGGAGCGCTCGATATGAAGATCGCCACGCCGCTCTTCATCCGCGGCGAGGATGGTTGCTATACTGATGAAGTCGCCGAGAGGTTGGCAGGGGCGGCGGTCAAAGAACCTTCGGAATCACTCGTCTCGAGGATCAAGACGCAGAGCAAGGCATGAGCACCCAGAGTAAAACCCGGCAACCGTCGCACCGACTGAGGGCTGCGTCGTGTGGTGTGCTCGCCATTCTGGCTGTGAGCATCGGCGTGGGCTGTGATCGGGGCAATCGTCAAAAGGACCTGACGCCGACCGAGCGCGCCTTCGCCACGGGCACCGCGCGCGTCTCGAAGAGCCGCGCGGCCGCGCTCGAGGAGAGCGAGGAGCAGGAACTCTACACGGTCATCGCACGGCATAACCCCGGGCGTTGTGGCGCGCCAAACTTCGAGGTTTACGTGCGCGGCGCGTGGACGCGCGCGGCGATCACCACGCGCGATCAATCACTCGGTGTTCGACTCGTCGACTTCGAGGAGCGCGCCAGAGGGCGCGTGGACGCCACGTTGGTGATCACTGGCGCCTTCGACTCGCGCCCCGTGCGCGCGACAAACGGCGTCGAGTGGCCCGCCTTCGAGCTCGAAGAGATCCTCGAGGCCAACATCGGGAGCGCGGCGAGGATGCCTGCAGAGGGCCGCTCGCTCGCCTGCACCTTTCAACCCGCGTCAGGGTTCGGTTCGGTGGGGTCGACGCCGTAGCGTTTGGACCAGCCGCGTCCTTCCGCGAGCACGAGCCTCGCGCGGACCATTTCATCGAGCATCGACTGATAGATCAACAACGTCGAGGCGTAGCGGATCGGATAATCGGGCAGGTAACCCATGTCTGATTCGACGAACTCGAGCAACGTCGGCGCGTCCTTCATGACGCTGGTGGCGTTGCTCAGGAAGTTGTTCAGGAACCGCGCGCCGCGCTGGAGCGTGAAGGCGCCCCACTCGCGAATCAGCCCTCGGTTCGGGAGCAGTAGCTTTGGTTCGAGCGCCACGCAGCGCTCCAGGCTCGCGAGCATGTCTCTGACCGAGGTCATGCGCTCGGGCATCCCATCGCGCGGGAGATCTCCGCAGAAGAGCCAGCTTCTCTCGGCAGAATAGAGGCAGAGGTGCCCTGGATCTGGTCCTGGCGCGGCGATCACCTCGAGCGCGTGCGTGTCGCCCATCTGGATCGTGTGGCCAGCGCGCAGAGGGATAAACTGCAGGTTGTTCGAGAGCCTGGGGAAGAAGGTCTCGAAGAAGGCGGCGTCCTGCTCCTCGGCGCCATCTTCGGCAAAGTGAGGATGCTCGCGCAGCGTCCCCAGCATATCCTCCCACTCCTCGCGCCATTGCTTCTGCCAGTCGTCATGCCGGGTCGGCTTGACCATATCGGGGCTGAGCAGGAACAGGTCAGCGCCAGGCAACCCCGCGATGCCGCCGACGACATCGATGCTCCACGAGGTCGAGACCACGCGCTCGATGCGCGAGGGCTCGACGCCGATCTCGCGCAACGCGGCAGCGAGCGCGCGCTGTTGTGAGGGGTGACCCGCGTTGAGCAGCGCGGGGGCGCTGCCGGTGAACAGGTAGACGTTGATCGGCCTCGCGGCGGGGAGCGCGGACACCGAAGGGTTGGGCAGGGTGATCTGCCAGAGGGTCTCGTCGATGCGATGGATGGCGTACATGGTCGTTGGACTTCTTTGATTGCAGACGAATGAGCAAGAAAACAAGAGAGCGCGTTCGTGAAGCGAACGCGCTCTGCCAGTGAATCATCGAGCCGTCGCTCAGTGGTAGCTAAACCGGAGCTCGTAATCGCACAGGTAGAAGACGTCGCCTTCGTCGATCTTCTTCGATTCGATGCGGTTGCCGCGGTATTCGATGCCGTTGGTCGAGCCCAGATCTTTGATGTAGTAGTTCCCGTTATGGAAGATCACGGCGCAGTGTTTGCGCGAGATGTTACCATCGCGGATCGTGAGGTCGGTTTGCTGGCTGCCACGACCGATGACGAACTTGTCTTTATCGATCGTATAGCGGTTGTTGTTAAAGATCAGCGAGAGCGGCGCGCGACCACCCGAGGCAAACCCTTGCCCGCCACCGAAGCCACCCTGAGGTTGCTGTGGTTGTTGTGGGGGAGCTTGCTGCCATCCGCCAGAGTTCGGGCGAGGAGGGGGCGGGGGAGGACCACCCGCGAGACCTCCGGGAGGGGCCGGCGGCGCTGGCGAGTTGCCAAAGCCACCGCCACCGCCACCACCGCCGGGGGCAGGAGGTGCAGGGCGCCCTTGCTGCCCGACCGAAGGCATGCGCTCGAAGGTGCGGTGGTTCATGTCACCGCCCTGGAAACCGACGTTGAAGCGATCGACGGGTTGGCGACCGCCACCTGGGGCGCCGCCGCCGCCGTTAAAACCACCGCCGCCTGGAGCGGGAGGTCCGCCTCCCATACCACCTGGCGCGCCGTCTGCGTTAAAATCACGGCTACGCGCGTAGAGGCGCATCGATTCATTGATGAGGTAATCCATCGAACAGCCGAGCTCGTGGGTCATCTGCTCGAAGAGCTCCCAGAGGTAATCTCGGCAGTAAAAACTGCGCAGCGTCTTGCGGTTTTGATCGGTCATCGTATTCCCCAGATCACTCGTGAAGATGAACGAGCGTATCGAAGCCAGACACCGGCTCTTACAGGCCGATACCATTGACATTGCATTTCCAGGAGGTCACAAACACATGTCTCTCGTGAGCCAAAGCGCGGTCGCATCGATTTCATGCGCGCCCTTGCCCTCTCACGAACTGTTGCCGCCCTCCAGGGTTCTCTTGCCACTATACACACGCGATGGATAAATAGCACAACAAAACCCGTGCTGTGAAGCGGTCGAAACACCTCCTCGCCACGAGATCTTTATGAAGAAGAAGCGCCTCGATATCCTGCTCGTCGATCGTGACCTCGTCCCCTCCAGAAGCCGCGCTCAGGCTCGTATTATGGCGGGCGATGTCTACGTCCAGGGGCAGCGTTGCGACAAGGCGGGGACCCGCTTCGCTGACGACGTCGCCATCGAGCTGCGCGGCGACGAGCTCCCCTACGCCTCGCGCGGTGGTCTAAAGCTCGAAGCCGCGCTCGAAGCGTTCGCCTACGATGTCACCGATCGCGTCGTCATCGACGTGGGCGCCTCCACCGGAGGGTTCACCGACTGTGTCCTGCAACGTGGCGCCGCGCGCGTCTACGCCGTCGACGTCGGCTACGGGCAGCTCGCCTGGAAGCTTCGCACTGACAACCGCGTCATCAACATCGAACGCACCAACATCCGCCACATGGAGCCCGACGCCATAGAGGAGCGCTGCTCGCTCGCGGTCATCGATTGCTCCTTTATCGGCCTCGAGAAGGTCCTCCCCAATACCCTCACCTTCCTCGAACCCGACGCCGACGTCATCGCGCTCATCAAACCTCAGTTCGAGGTCGGCCCCGACGCCGTCGGCAAGGGTGGCGTCGTGCGCGATGAGGACGCCAGACAGGATGGCATCGACCAGGTGATCGCCTCCGCGGCGAACCTCGGACTAAGACACGTCCAGGGGATCGACTGCCCCGTCCATGGTCCCGCCGGAAACGTCGAGTATCTGGCCTGGTTCAAGCGCTCCGCTGGCGTGGTTGGCGAGGAAGAGTAGGGCGCGATCAGGTGGCTTTTTAAACGTTGGAGTTTTGCGTGTAGCGACGGTTTAGCAGAAAGCGAGGACATGCCCCCCGCGCCTTCGGCGCTGCCCCCCAGGGGGCTTCTTGTTGGAGGTTTTGCAGAAAGCGAGGACATGCCCCCCGCTTCCTCGCTGACGCTCGTCGCTGCCCCCCGAAACGGGAATTAGCGTTAAGTTTGTAACCTGAAAGAGGGAAGGAGCTTGTCGAGAAAGACAGTGGTCGAGTGTGGTCTGGAGCCACGTTGCCGAGAGTCCTCAGGGTAATGGGCACAAAAAGCATCGCCATGCTCGAGCCACAGGCTTAAACCAATGGGCAGCATGGCATCGGCCACCATCTTGACCGTGAGTTGCTTGACCACGGCCTGGTAGCTCGCTCTTTTCTTGGCGACTGGTGGGTCGCTCTTCTTTGCTGGCTGCGCCATCCATTGCGCTATCACCTGCCCGCACACGTGCGCCCACAGCCACGCTCGCGCTCCCTTCCCCGATTTGCGCGGCATCCTGCCCAGCCCTTGCTCGCTCTTGGCTTCGCGAATGTTGATCTCGGTCCCGGTCCAGCGAAGGTGGTAATACTCCAGCGCCGACAGGCCGCACAGCTCCGATGGACTCAGGTCCGTCACCACGATCATGTACCTGGCCATCTCTCGGGTTTCGGGCGTC
Organism: Ostreobium quekettii; assembly: GCA_905146915.1. Lineage (NCBI taxonomy): Eukaryota > Viridiplantae > Chlorophyta > Ulvophyceae > Bryopsidales > Ostreobiaceae > Ostreobium > Ostreobium quekettii. The sequence continues at coordinate 6,268 of CAJHUC010000759.1, read as the reverse complement.
AGCTTTTGCTTGTTGTGTTTGAGGCGTTGGATTTCCTCGGCCTGAAAGTCAGCCCCCATGTGTCTGGAATGGACCCATACTTTGCGGGCTCGCGGGCCTCGACCCAGCCAAAAGAATCCGCTCATTTCATCGCCTTGCTCGAGATGACCGAGCGCCTCCTTCCAGTCCCAGGCGGGGCGCCCTCGAACTGGCTGGTAGAGACCTACATTGCGCGACCATCTCACCAGAAGATGCGCCCCCTGAGAGGCGGCGTGCTCGAAGCTTGCCAGCGAGCAGTAGCAACGATCGGCCAAAACAAGCCAGTCCTTCTCGAGCGCGAAATGAGAAAGCTTCTCCCCTGTGCGTTGTTCGAGGTCGCAGCGCACCTGACGCAAAGCGCCAGTGAAGACATCGAAGAGCAGATGCATGCGCTCGAACTGATGGCAGCCCTTGTATCGGGAGGTGATGCATGTGGCATCGAGGGCGACAAGCTTCCACGGGGAGTCGGGGATGGTGGGAATGGGAAAGGCGCGATTGTAGCTCTCGAGGAGCGTGTTTGTGATGGACCGAAGCCAGGGAGCCGAGCGTGTCATCAGGGCAAGTAAGGTGACATGAGAGAGGGCGCCGAAGAGGCCTGTGGCGACGGCCCATGAGGAGACGGCCCTGGAAGAAAGCGAAGAGAGCGCGTAGGCGATGAGGAGGCGAAAGAGCGCGAGAAAGGAAGGGACGCATCGAGCGCGCGTGAAGCCGAGCGCGCAGGCTTGCTGTCGGAGGAGCGCCTTCAATCCAAGGCGCTCTTCGATGCGGTCGAACTCGAAGGAAAAAGTGTCGAGCGCGCAGGATGAAGTTGAGGTAGAGTTATCCATGGGCCACCCGTTTTGCTAGATGGTTTGTTTTAGTCGACCTTCTTTCTAGCTCAACGGTGGCCCTTTTTCTTGCTTGTTCTTTCTTTCCTTAACGCTAATTCCCCGAAACGGGGGGCTTCCTGGCGAGGATTTGAGCGTCGAGGTTCGCATCGGGCGACCTCGTGAAGCTCACTGCAGATCTCGAAGCGCCCTGGCGCAAAACACAAACGTCCAAGAAGCCACGTGATCGCCCCCCCGTTTTGGGGGGCAGCGCCGTAGGCGCGGGGGGCATCCCCCCGCTTTCTGCTAAACCGTCGCTACACGCAAAACTCCAACGCATCGCCCGCAAAAAGAAGGCCGCGGAAACATTCTGAGTCCAGGTTGGCTTTTCGCCCCTGCGATCAGAATGTTTCCGCGGCCTTCTTTTTGCTCGGCACCGACGCATCGATGCCAACTCCCACAACCTATCCCTTCTTGATCCGATCCTTGTCGTAGATGTCGATCAGGAAGTTCGCGCGTCCTTTATCATCAGGTCGCACCGTGAAGTACTCGACGTGCACGGGGACGCGATGCTTGAGGAAGATCGGCATATAGGTCGTCTCGGCCAAGTACTTCTTGATCGTCCTCTCGTCATACTGACCGTCGTTCTCGAGCAGCCACGCGGCGAAGTCGAGCGGCTCGTGCATCCTCATGCAGCCGTGGCTGTAGGCGCGAATCTCGCGGCTGAACAGGCCCTTGTGCGGCGTGTCGTGGAGGTACACGTCGTGCAGGTTCGGGAAGATGATCTTGACGCGTCCGAGCGAGTTATCATCGCCATTGAGTTGGCGCACGTACTCCCAGCTCTTCCCGGCGTACATCACCTCGTAGCCGTTGGCCGCGTACCACGGCGGGATGTTCTCGGGGTCGGTCGTCGAGACATCCACCAGGCCAGTCTCGGGCACGACGTAGGGGAACAGCGCAGCGACATCGGGCTCGGCGCCATGCTTCTTCAGGTAGGCTGCCTTGAACCCGGCGATATCGAGCTGCCAGCCATCGGCGGTCTTGCTGTAGACCTTGGGCGGTGGCGTGTTCTTGACGCCGAGCAGGTTTCCTAACCCCGCGCCGCCTTGCAGCCCTGCGGGGCTCGGAGATCCGCCGCCTTGCGCGCCACCCTGAGCGCCGCCCTGAGCGCCGCCTTGAGCACCACCTTCGGGCGTCGCCGGCTTTGGAGCACCTGCGGGCGCGCCGATCAGCTTGTCGACCTTTGCCTGGTAACGCCCCTCGAGATCCTTGCGCACGTCGACGAGCGTCTCCTCCTCGCGGATACGCGACGTGACGTTCCAGTAGGGGTTGTAGATCACGCGGTCGATGTATGCGGACACCGTGGGCGTGCGGTTCGGGTGCTCGAGCTCCCCAGTCTCCTCATCCTTCTCGCGGTCGTTGTTTCCGACCACGACGCGCATGCGCTTGGCGCGTTTCTGATCCTTCCAGATCTCGGCGTGGAAGTCGGGGATGTTGACCACGACATACACGGGGTGATCGTGGTGATTGACGTTGGAGTTGCGCCAGCGCTCCATGTTGAGCTCGATCTGAGCCAGGCGGCGCTCGGCCGAGACGTTCACGCTGCGCCAGAAGGACCTGCCAGGTTTCCCATCCACGTCCATCTGGTGCGTGCGCTGGTACTCCTTGACCGCGTCATACAGGTTGTCGTCGAAGAGGTCGGTGAACTCCTTCTCCTGGCCCGTGTAATAGCCCTCGATCTTCAGGCGTTTCTTGAGCTGCTTGACCACCGGAGCACGTTGCCCTTTGCGGATCTTGGTCTTCTCGGGGAGCTCTTCCCAGCCACCCTTGGCGACGATCTCGCGGTAGCGCACGTACTCCTTGCGGAGCGCGTCGTACTGCGGTCCTGGCGAGAAGGACGCGAGCAATGGCGCGATATCCTTCTCCTTCAAGTCGAGCGCTTCGTTCAACACCTGCGAGAGCTTCTCGTGGAACAGCCCTGCGCCTTCCTTTTTGGCGATCGCCTCGGCGGCAAAGACCGCCTGACGCCAGCGCACACCAGCGGTGTAGGCGCCCAATGCATCGGTGGGGCGTTTCCCGCGGGTCTCCGGGTTGTTGTAGTAGTCGTCGTGGCGAGGGTGGACAAAGATCTCTTTGTTGCGGAAGTAGCGCATGTTTCGCGCGTATCGCATCAACCCTTGCGCCAGCGTCGCCTCGATGTCCGCCTGGAGATCGGCCATCTTGGCGCTGGTCGTCTGGTATTGCTCGAGCTGCTTGTTGAGCGCCTCTCCGGCGCCCGATTCGAGCAGCGCCTCGTTGGCCGCCTCATTGCTCGATGCGTCGAGCTTGATCTCGTCAGGCTTCTTGGCCAGCACCCACTCGCGCACGAACTTGCGCTCGGCGTCTCCAGGCGCGAACTCACCGAGTGATGCGAACTCCTCCTGCAACTTCTCGAGCTTCTCGAGGTTCTCGTGCACGCTCGCGGCGCCGTAGTCGCGCGCGTCGAAGCCGTCGTGATCGACCTTCTCGAGCATCGCCAGGATCTTGTCGCCGTTGGGCGTCAACTTCCCGGATTTGACGAACGTGGTCTTGTACTCGCGCGCCTTGTAGACCTCCTCGGCGAGCTTGCCGTAGGGAGGTTCGCTCGGCTTGAGCCTCTTGGCGTCGGCCTCGCGCGCAGCGAGCAGCTTTGCCTTGAGTGATTCGCTCGCCGCAGCGGCGGATGCTTGCTCCTTGACCGTGGGACCGATCTGTTCAGCCCACTGGCTGACAAAAGGTTCGGCCTGCTCGGGCGTGATCTTTGGCTCTTCACAGCCAAGTGTTGCCACGAGAAGAGAGGAGAGGAGAATGTAGAAGAGTTTCTGTCGCATCGCTTCGATCCTTGTGCGAGACGGCTTCGAGGTGGTTTCGAGATGCGAGCGTTCCGTGCTCGCTTCGCGATTATGGAGCAAGATTCGCCTTGCCGCAAAAACCTCGCGCCGCCGCTCGAATTTCGATGTCTTTACCAGGCGAGAGCGGAGTTCGCCAACCTGACTCTCGCCGCAGCCCCTACTAAATCAAGGATCGAAACGAGGGCAAAAATTCCAGGCGAGCGTGCGACTTATAGAGGCGGCCTCGCCGCGGGCATCGAGCAGCCGCAGCGAGGCCGGAGACAAATCGCTTTAGCCGCCACAGGAGCCGCTCACGCGGCGCCAGTTCGACTTGGGCATCGACGTGCTCGGCGCAGGCTTGGCGTTACCCAGCAAATAGAGCGCGCGTCGGTTGGCGGCTTCATCCACGTTGTCCGCGGTCTTGACCTTGAGCACCGACTCGCCAAACCCCTGATAGTAGACCGGCATGTCGATCCCGTTCTTCTGGAACCATCGAGCGATGGAGCACGCGCGTTGCGCGCTCAGTTTCTGGTTCGATCCCGCCGGGCCGACCGTGTCCGTGTAACCGGCGACATACAGACGCATCCCCGCGCGGTGCTTCTCGTTGCGCTTCATCTGCTCGCGGATCTCCTTCAGGGAGTCCTCGAGCTTCTTCTCCTCGGCGCCATCCTTGATCGCGTACTTGCCCGAGTCGAAGTTCACATCCTTGTGCTCGATCTCGATCCACCACGGCTCGAGCAGCACGCTCGTCCAGAACTCGTCGACATCGTAGACGCGGATCTCGATCGATCCGATCGCTCCAGCGGCTGGCCAGCTCGCCTTGAGGTTGCCATACGCGCCACCATAGTTTTGCGTGTGCACGCCCAGGTCGCGCCCCTTGGGGTCCTTGAACGCCATCTCCACGCGATCCACCGGGCGATTGACCTTGAACGGGATCTCGCGTGAATCCATGTCCACGCCGTCCGGATCGATCACGAGCGTGATCGGCTCCACGCGCACCACGTCGAACTCGAAGGCTGGAATCTCGACCTTCTGCCCACCCGCTCCCTCGGCGGAGATCTTGACCGTGAAGGTGTGCGCGCCCTTGCCCACTCTCAATGGGATCGCCTTGGTCGCGCCCGGGTTCATACGCCCGACCTTGACGGTTTTATTCTTGGCCGACGAGCTCTTGATCTCGATCTTTGCCGAGTTCACGATATCGGTCGCCTGCAGCACGAGCGTCGGGGGTTCCCCGTCGGTCTGCGATTTCTTGTTCACGAGCTTGTACTCGAACCCCGTGGCGAACGCGCTCGTCGAGATCAACATCGCGCAAGTCACCAGCGCTACACACAGCGCTCCCTGTCCCCACTTGTTGGATCGATCCTTTCTCATCCTCGGCTCTCCTCACGCTGGTCTTGCTGACCCAGGTTAATTCGTGCGCGTCGTTTTGCTGTGAACCTCACCACACACGACGTGCTTCTTATCACTCTGGAGACGTTGACATCAGGCACACATTCAATGTTCCCTCCACGATCGCCCACCCTATGCGATGCCGCTTGCCAGAAGCAAGGCGCAGCGCGTCATCATCGCTCTAAAACGGGTCGTGAGCCTTGCGTCACCACCGTAAACGAATTAACCAATAAGCTGCTCGCGCCGCTCGCTCGTGATGACCGCTGATACCGAGGCAATGGATGTTGCTCCTGGCCCAGATGAACCTCGCCCTCCCTGCTCCCTGGAACTGGATCGGACTCGCTGTCTCCGGCACGATCTTTCTCGGGATCCTCGGCGCCATTTGGGGGATCTACGCCAAGCTCGGCCTGCGTCCTCCTCACAAGCTCTTTCCCTTGCCAAAGAGCGAGAAGTACCCCGCGCTCCCACAGTCCAAAAGCACGCTCGCCGAGCAGGCCGATCGACGCTTGCTCGAATCCAAAGAGCAACAGGAGGGCGCCAAACTGTTGACCTCGACGGTTGCCAAAGAGGAAGAAGAGTGAGCTCGAAGATCCCTGCCTTGCGTGATGCCGCGACCATCATCGTCGTCAGACCCGATGCCACAGATGGCTTCGAGATCTTCATGGTCAAGCGCCACGCCAAAAGCTCCTTTATGCCCGATGTTCACGTCTATCCTGGCGGCGCGCTCGACCCGCAAGACTGCGTGCCGCGCGCCAGAGAGGGCGTCGAGGGGTTGACCGCCGATGCGGCGAGAGCGCGCCTCGATGAAGCCATCTCGCCGGAGAAAGCGCTCGGGTTATTTCTGGCTGGGGTTCGCGAGACCTTCGAGGAGGCGGGTCTCTTGCTCGCCAGAAGACGCGGCGAGCAAAAGTTTATCGACCTCACCAGCGACGAGGACGTCGCCAGCGCTTTTGCTGTCTATCGAAAGCAGCTCCGCAGCGGCGAGATCTCGCTGACCGAGGTCCTGCTCGCCGAGGATCTCGTCGTCCCGCTCGATCGCCTCGGTTACTTCGCGCACTGGATCACTCCCTATATCGAGAACAAACGCTTCGATACGCGGTTCTTTGTCGTCCGCGCGCCTGAGAATCAGATCCCGCTCCATGACGAGGTCGAGACCTCTGACAGTGATTGGTTGAGCCCGAAAGCCGCGCTCGATGCCTACCTCGA